>JAAPAO010000026.1:0-18569 GCA_013115145.1 Perkinsus chesapeaki | reverse complement strand
ACAGTATCTTAGGAGCAAAGCAGTAGTATTATTAAACAGTATCTTAGCAGTAAAGCAGTAGTATTATTAAACAGTATCTTAGCAGTAAAGCAGTAGTATTATTAAACAGTATCTTAGCAGTAAAGCGACGGGAACTACTAGTTAGGTTTTATATTAGAGCTTATATAATATCTATTATATGATATTTACGAACTATTATATGTACAAAGTGATGATTAACAATATCTACAATCTATGATTCATCATGTGTATATCTCTGTCTGTCGGTATATAAGTGTCCATGGAGTATGGCCCGTTGTTGTTTTCGATCCATATGAAATTAATGGCCGCTCAGCCGTAGTAGTATAAGGTAACTGCTGCTGCTGCTTATAGGATTCTATACCACTAGAGGGTTTATCATCACAGGCAATACAAGAAAAAGAGGAGGAGAAGGAGGAGGAACATCACCCTAATGATGCTGAGAGGGTATTAAGAAGACAGCTACATCATGTGGTAATGAGGGCAGGGGCGGCGGACTGATAATATCTTAAACGCTTACACTTAAACCCATTTGCAAAGAATCCAATAAATGGCACTAGCATGAGGGTAGCTCTAATACTTGGTAGTAGTAGGAATTATAGCAGCATACTGTGAATAAGTGATAATATATAGTATCTTAGGATTCTATGCCACAACAACAGGAGGATGAACATGACCCTAATGATGATGAGAGGGTATTGAGGAGGCAGTTACATCATGTGGTAATAATAATATTGAGCTTTTCTATTATTTAACATTATGTACTTAGGACTCAATGCCAAGTTGATTATTTGTATTTACTGTTTACTCATCCTAATTGGCTCTTGCTACCATTATCATGTCATGTATTACTCGTTGTTCCTTTTAATATACTATATTGTTGAGTATAAGTTGTAGTAAGTGGTATGGCCGGGGTTTGAACTGGGGTCTTTTGATGGAGAGGCAATCACTTTAACCACACGAATAAGTTTACCAATGTCCAATTAGCATGATGAGTATAGGAGTACCGAAGGTATTACTATCATCATCCAGTAATGATAATAATCGATATTATACTTGATATCTATTTTTGCTGAGGTTCTAATCAAGTTGATACAAACGGTGTGGAAGAAGGGACAATAGGCTTTATTGCTGATGACAATGATTATGGCTACGATGATGAAGCGGCGGTGGCGGGGGGCAGCAGCAGCAATATACAACAGCTATATAGTCATCATTATCATAATAATAATAAGGTAACTATTGGTAGCTATTGTATAATGGATTGTTAATATAAATGCTTTATAGAGGTTGAGTAAATCATCTGGAGTATCATCATCATTATTAACTGATAAATCATATGTATCTATGGTATATCCTATTGCTGCTGCTGGTGCTGCTGGTGGTGGTGCTGGTGGTGCTGGTGATGATAATAAAAGGAATAGAGCGCTGCAACGGCGACGTCTATCGCACCATAGTGTAGCAACAAGTCTAAGATCAGAGGAGGATGGCGGTACAGCAGCAGGGGCACCAACAATGGGTGATGCTGATGCTGCTTTATATAAAGATTACACTTATTGGATTAAGATAGTGTAATAGATATTGGGTTTAATACTTTATTATTATTAATATTGTTCTTGGTGTTATTAGTTTTACTCTTGGTGTAGCACAATTATTTGTCGAAGCTGGTATAAGAGTATCATTCATGTTGGAAGCAGCAGTGCATGGTGATATGGCGTATTATTCCAGGGCTATATTGTAATAATAATAAAGGATAATAGGGTAATAGTGTATGAATATTATTATTATTGATAGATTTGGATCGGAAGTACCAATGTCATTCTTTGTAATACCTAAGTTATATAGATGGTTTGAAGTACACAGCCAGGCTAAATTCCTAAGCTCACTGGGAGCATTATCATTAACTATATATATGTAATACATACATTACAATAAGGTCAATTAGGTTCAACATGGTTGCTTCTATTATTAGTTATCAACTAGCATATGTAAATAATCATGCTGATAATACTGTATCAAATACACCATTATATGTTATAGCTGCTGTTATTGCTGGTCTATTATATCCATGTGAGGAGGTATGTAGTTATATAATAATAGGAAGATGCGGGTAATAGGCAATATGAGGGATGTAGTAGTAGTAGAACAAAACAACAAGGAAGACGTTTGCTGAAATAACAACAAACATGAAAGTTGTTCATGTGTTAATTTATTAAGAATCAGTTTGACTCTAATTTCCAGCACATAACGTTTAAATCCCATCCTTTGCCGTCCCCCCCCGACATAGTCAGCGGCAAGTGCAAGTGTCCTATCGTTAGGCAGTGTGCTGCTGCTGATGCTCTGGGGGACGGGCTGCTATGTGATAACATCCAGTTTCATCCTATTACAGAGTTTGGGTAGACTGGTTGTTGCTTGCCGTGTGATGACGGTGACGGGATACTTATCCTCTACAACGTCCCAACATACTTTCATTCGTATACCATTACTTTCAAGGACCCCGCTAGGTGTCTCCATGTATGGAGTCACATGTGGGAGTACAGTCAATGAGGCGTATAGCTTTAGAAGCTTTATAAGGATATATTGTATATCTATTACGTATATATATTGCATTATATCGTTTTTCATTCCGACCATTTGTTGTTAAGGATCGGGTATCATAACTTCACACTCCGGACTAAACGTATTATCAACTGTTAAATGAAGCCAGTTTGAGTGAAGAACTCCGGAAACAGGAGATCTTTTGGCTGCAAAATAAATTGTTGTTCTTTCACCACATACAGTAGTGTACTATGATAGTAACGTCGGTGTAGCGGTAAGCTGGTGGTAAGGTCTGTAAGTGTTGGTAAGTGTCTAAAAGTCCCTGTCTACAATTAACAATACCACCTTGGAATTACTCGGGGTTGAGGTGGGTGGGGGGGCAAGGCATCATAGAAGGCTTATCGTGCTCATTGATACATCTGTATCGACATGCTGACCTTAGATACTTTAAATGCCGTGATCCAACAAGACCATTAGAGGTTAACGATGGTATTAATCATAATACTACTGATAACCACCATCATAATCATAACCATCATCATCATGGATTGATCGGTGAAACAATAGGATTGGTTGGTGATATTAGATTGGCCGATCCTTCCCAAACAATATGGCATAATGCTTTTGAATTCAAAGCTGCATTAGGGAGAGTAGTAGCAAAGTAATAATATATATACAGCAGCAATACTCTAATGAGTGTTAGTCATCTCATTTAGATTCTTCGGAGTATATTTTGCTCTGTTTGGCATGGCAGGCATTATTATTATTGCTATTAGCTCTACTACAATATTTACAGTATCGGGAGTGACACTTAATAAGTGAGGGATCGTTATTATATTTACATTATCATACAGTTGCTTTTGTTTAAGTCGTAAAGAGATATACTTCTGGTTTCTGGCATTATTCCCATTATCTGGTGTATTCATATTCCATATGGTACCACCATGTCCTAGAAGCGATATTATACCTGGTAGGCAAAGTAGAGGGAGGAGGAGGCGGAGGCGGCTGCTGCTGCCGTTATTATTATTTTTCATCATTATTCTTACTTCTATCAGGATCCCCTCCACCGAATGTATCCATAAGGAAAAACTTAATATTTGGATTCACTCACAGGGTGTTTTTAATACTTCTACCTCTTATAGTTGCGAATGGCATGGTAGTATAAAAACTGACATTGGCTCATTGATGATGATAATGATATCAGGTCGAAGCATATTTCTATGGTGAATTCACATTATTCTTAGTAACACCATATCTAGGGCAAAGAGCGCTACCATTTATAATGGGCACATTGTTCATAGTTCAAGGTTTGGCATCGTGGATGTGGGGTATGGCTGTGTATAAATCTATTGTCAGACCGAGAACGGTAAGAATAAGAATTATTAGTAGATTATAAATACTAGTTATTAATAATGTTACTCTTATTATTATAGGTACTTCTTATAGGGGCAGTCTTACTTGTATTATTTTTCATATTTAGAATGATTATATTCTATAATAATAGAGGGATAATAGAGAACTTTGCCCAAGTACTACTAGTAGTCCTATATGCACTCTGCTGCATCTGGGGCTGCTGTTTGTTGGTATTATCTGTCATTATTACTATTCAGGACCCTATAGTACCGGATAAGTGGATAAAGAATAAAGATCCGACATCTGGGCAATTTGTTATGTTGTTTGCTTTGGTTATATTGTTTGCAATTGGTAGAGCATCCTATGATACTCAACTATTGGCTATACTAAATCATCATTATCAACTCACAGAGTAATATATTAATGATAATAATAATAACAACAACAGTATATTGCTGCTGTGATCATTGTTCTTATACGTTATAGATACTATATACTTGCTACATGTAACTATAAAGCATTTAGAAGCATTGGATTCTTCATAGTACAGGCTATTGTTATATGGGGTACACGTAATGTAAGTGGTATATATGTGGATAATAGAGAAATACCATTATTAACAATAATACTACTAGTAATAATAATAATAATAATAATAATAATAGTAATGTAATATAACCCTAATGTTGTATTATGCTCATTTTCAGATAATTGTTCCTATTACCTTCATACCGTTAGCTATACATTGGTTAATTAGCATACTTAATAATAATACAACATCATCATCTGAATATTAGCATACTCACCACCCACCAACGAAGCCCATTCAGAAGACCCCTTCCATAGTCCATCATCATGGAGGAATAGGAGGACACCTATTCCAGTAATGTTAATTTACCCTTGACTATTTGCTTTTACCTATTATGTGATAAGCAGCCTAATAGCAATATTATTATATAGTTCGACCACTAGCGAGGTATTATTGATATGGCGGCATCTGAGTCGGTTTAATGGTACAGCTTTCGCTGCTTAAACTGTTTGTAAAATATCGCTATTTATTTCATCGCTGTTTGTATAGCTTGTTGTTAAATGTATTGAGTAATGTTCAATTGCTAACTTTATGAACATGTTGAGTATATTTAGACGCATCACTATTCTTTAGTATCATGTTTAAGTAGTAATAATGGTATCTCTTATTAGTGGTAGACTATCATCAACAGCTATGCCGCCACCCCTAGAAGTTGTATCATCATCTACATTACAAAATGTAATATATGTATGTTGTTATTGGTACCGATGCTCGTATCATTAGCACACTGATGGTTATACCTCAGAAGGGGTATGCCAGCAGCCCCAAGGGCCCAAACTAACTAACCATGTGAGACTGGATACAGCGGAACGCGTACCTCTGGTTGTTGCAAGTGGAAATATCACCCACCGACGTGCAGCGGTGGCGACTACAACAAGGGCAGGGGGCACTGTCACACTTGAGGGTGGCAACGGCCAATCCAACTGCCAATCCTCGTCGTCTGTATCTGCAAATCGGCAACAGCGAAGGCTCTCGTCCAGCAATAGGAGTAATAATGAAAGTGGTGGTAACGTAAGAAGAATAGGAGAATATGAAAATGCTACATATTGGGTTAAGCTGGTGTAATAAAAATAAGACCCATTCATGCATTATAACTTTTGTCAGAATATTCATTGGTATTGCTAAGATGTTTCTTGAAGCATCATTACGTGGAGCACAATTTTTAGAAGTCGCAGTAATCGGCAGCTTATCCTTCGTTGGAAGGATCGTCCCGTAAGTTTCGTTTGCTGTTATTGCATTGTTACTCACTTCAAAGACTGCGGAAGCGGGTAGCATCTGTCGAAGATAGGGTGTCCAAAATTCTGTCGCTTAATCAAGCATACCAATCGATTCCCCATGTTCTAGGGACTTCAAAAATGGATTTATTAGAGTTGGCTTACATCTGTATGATTTTATTGTCACATATAGAAATGGCGCGCAAAATGTAAAAAGCGCGCGCCCAGTAGTGACTCTCGACACCGTCTGAAGGGTGACCCAAAGCTCCCGAAGCCGTTAAACAACCGGAAATCACGTCTACAATGCGTAGCGACATATAACACAGGCCTAAGCTCACGAAATACCTAACATTCCCGCTCGTTATGGGCGTCACGTGCTGCGCAGGCACCTTGCTAGTGCTCTGCGCAAGGTGCTGCAGACCCCCCCGAACTTCCTCCGTGTTCCGCTATAATACTCTTATATACCTGACATCGAACTCTCGCCAATGTCCAATCTTTCGATTCCATCAGAAGTAGCTGCCAGCGTATTTCCACCAGATTCGTCGTCAAGTAAACCTAAGCTTTGTAAGCAAGCGAAAACCGCGCTTCGTCCCCTCGCATCAGTGATGGTATACTCCGGGGCCACCGCCTCAGAAGCCTCGCTCATATTTCGGCTATCTGGATTCAAGTAACATGCACAGACCACCCAGTCATTTTCCGTTGTGTAGCTGAAATACTTGCCCAGTTTTTGTTTCAATGCAGGGAGTAACTTCGCACAGAACCTGTGCTGCCGTTGTAGCTCGTTGCTATTCTCCAATTGTACAAGGAAAGATTTGACAAGCATAATGCTAATTAGTAGAGTTGGCAACGTGCTGAACTTAGTGACTCCCAGATATGATGTAACTTCATTGAAAGGCTCCAAACACAGAGCAAGGCTCGTGAGGGTCTCGTAATCCATTGCAGACAGATCACACTGAGTAATTATTTTACGCACGGGGGAATGCTTGTCAGTGATCCGACGGACCTCACTGTGTAGTCTTTCATATGTAGCCTGATTTTTCAGGACTTCTTTTATCATGTGGAGGCAACTATTCCACCTTGTTCGTACATCAAGAGCCAAGGGCATCGGGGGAGGGCTCTCCATTCTAGCTCTGATATTTTCAGCTGTATCTCGGGCCAGAGCAGATTTACGCAAAAGCTTAACCATATTTCTGGTTTTGTCGATAGCTCGCTCAACTACCGTTTGGGAGTTGGAGTTTGGCCCCACCAGCTCCACCCCTTCTTCCCACGCTGCATCATTACCCTCCTCTGGCCAATCTTCATCCTCATCATCTGACTTCTCGGAGCCATAGCCTTCAAAAAGACTTGAAATTTCCTCTTCATCATCTGATGTGCTTGCGATATCATCACTATTTGTGGGTTGAGGTGGATTTAGGCCATCAATCAAATTGTCTATACCATCTGAACCATTTCGCTTCGCCAATGCAGCAGGGTTCTTCCGAAACATACTTAGTGCATTACACACGCACAAGTGTAAAGAATGCGCTGCACATGGTAGCTATGCTTGCAGCTTGGGTAATTCGTTGGAGAGTAGTTCTTCATTTGTCCAACACTTCTTGATGGCACTCCCTCTATCAGTCACAATAAAATAAACCTACTAGCAGTGCATATATTATCGATGTGCTGCAACGATCATCATATATTACCCTGTCCAGTTGCTGCATTCTGCTAATGGCTCCCGTGAGCACTTCGAAATGCTTCTCTGCGGTGTGGGACCCTTTTATAGGGTGCAAGGCTATTGCTGCCGTCTTCAGGTCGCCGGCCCGGACAACCTTACCCAACCAGCCTTTCCAACGTTTTCAAACTATTCTAACCTTATCGATCGATTGATTAAAGTCGACGGTTGAAGTTTGCCGATAGTGGCACATGACACCCAAGAGGGAGCTTCTATGTTTTCTCGTCCATACGTCAGCTGTCAATGACACTGCGTTGCACACGACATCGGGAGATAATTTGTCTTTCGTACTCTGCTGGCATTGTTCATGCAGCTTATCCAATTTTCTAACACTGCGCCACTCAATGATAAGGGCTTGACAATAGGGACTCACCTTCTTGTTGTTCTTGATGATGGGCATGTGTAACTTCCCCTTGTTAAGTGTTGAAGCAAATCACGAAACCCACGTTTTTCGACTATGCACGGTGGTACGGAGTCGGTAATTATCTGACATCTTCGAAAATTTCGAATCAACCTAGCGGCGAGAGCACGCTAGTAGAGTCTACTAAGTAGACCGGAAGATGGTACTCACCATTTGCAAAATAAGCTCGGTGGTCTTCTCGTGAAAGCCTTCTTCAACAAATTGATCCATCATTTTAGATCCCTCCGCATCGGTTTTCCCTCGTTTTCGTGTACGGCGCGCATTCTCACACTTATGATTAATCATATTTTTGTAACTTCCATGTGTAAATCTGACCTCTCAGCCGCATCTTCTGCATTCAACGTAGCCGTTTTCTATTTTCTCGAACTGGTCCGCGAATTCCAAGGTAAAACGGTCCGGAATAGTGCTCCTTCTCATTTTTTGCCTTTTACTCGGTCTACCTGCTGAAATTTACCGAGGAACGGATACCCTGTAGATTGCGTACTACTTTTCCTTAAGGTGGGTGGGGACCCATTTGGGGTGCCACTGGGTAGGGGGCTAGCTAACATTGCGTTTGGAGGGCTGCTGCTGGCAGAAATTCGATGGAAGGAGTCAGTTAACCACAGCCAATGATTCGATGCGAATTATAAAGCAGCCGTTGCTTGACCCAACTCGACAAGAATAATATCATACTATGCGTAATTTGGTCGGCGTATTATCTGCTCGCAATGTGAATCACACAGATCCCATTTAAGGCGCGCGCTGCATTACTAGAGATTGCGCGCGCCCAAAAGATGCACTGGCAACGAACGGCACCATAGCCAGATGACCGGACTGACCGGACTAACCGGATCGGACCGGACAGACCCGAACCGGACTGGACTCAAGACGGGTTGCTTAATCCGGTCGGCTCCGTTCCGCCGGACGGACGGACCGGACAAACCGGACAAACCGGACTGACCGGACCGGATCGAGGTGCCCACCCCTGCTGTTGATGACTACCACATCAGTAAGCTGTACTGCGTTTGCCGGTTCTGCTTCACGCGGCTTAAACTGGTAAGGCGACAAACAAAGAGGTCTCCGCCGAGCGCACAATTATGCGACCGAGCCTTGAGGTTCTATCAGTTCGACTTTAAACGGGAGTTGGCAAACATTCGTCTTCCTAAGGTGCTCTGCAACCCGTGTAGCACTCGGCTGGGCGACTTTGAGAGAGGCATAACCGATTACGGCATATGGGCTCGGGAGAAGCGCCAGTGCTACGACAGCCTCGCAAGGGACTATGACGTTGTTGAGACCCGAACGTCTGTAGTTTGTGCTGAGGGTAATCGGTGCAAGATATGTTGCATTGCCTCCAAGTGCTTATCCAACGAGAAGGAAAAGTTCAAGTCCGACACACCCAAGCCCGGTAGACCTGCTAAGCACTCGCCCATCAAGAAGATATGCACGCGGTGCGGCTTACCAGAGAATGAGCACAACGACAAGCTCTGCAAGCTGGCTCTGAAGCGTCCTCACGCAGCAGGCAAGATATTTGCTGAAAGGGCGAAAGCCCGGAAGTATGTTGACAAGATGGTGGCACAGCGCCTGAAGGAGAAGTTCGAGGAGGCTGCAACAGAAGCCGGTGGCTCTCATCCTTCGGCTCTTCCTTGGTTCTAACGAGTGGTCCTTCCTGGTCCTTCCTGGTGTATCCCTGGGTTCTAACGAGTTCCTTGCATTATGCCCAGTCTCCTATCGACCTCGCCTGAAGTCAACTGAATTGAGTCGCGAGGGGGCACGAGATCTTCTGCGCCTAGGACACCTGGGACTCGGTCAGAAGAGTGCTCGAGAACTCTGCAAAGTCTTGCGACGTGAGGGTATTCAGTTCCCCAAGGGTGGTCTGAGGAATGCATGGGAGGAACGATGGGAAATTTTCGGTCACCTATTTCGGCCGGAAAAGCTTCTATTGCAGTCAGACACTCAGGCTGATCCAATCTCTACCCCTTTTGGTATATGCAATGATGTCGAGGCGTTATTTGGTGTGGTGACTGGTAACGAAGCTAACCGCGTGACTAGGCTGAAACTGCAGTTTGATGGTGGTCAGCAGTTCCTCAAGGTATCTGTCAACATCGTGACCATGGAGGAAGGATCGAAGTACATCCCCGCCCCTAATAGTGTTCTCAAGAACTTCGTCATTGGTATGGGTGAGGGCGCGGAGACAAGGCATAATCTGGAACAGATCTTTGGTTGCGATTCCATCAATGAAATCTCCTCTCACACGAGAGTGTGGGATAGGAGAAACACAGCGGGTGATGGAGTCGATCCGGTTGGGTCGGAAACCGAGGGACAAACTCTGTTGCCCTAGCGGTAACTCCTTACTCGCTGATGTTTCTATGCGCACGCGTACATCGTTCGGCTATGCTGTAATTGATGTACCCGTGCACATCTCCCGGATCGGGGGGGGGGGAGTGGTTAAAATCATCAACCTATGCCAGCGGTACATTTCTGCTCCGCATGAAACATGGTTGTTGGCAACAGCTTCGTGCTAGTCATATCGATCGGCGTCGCTAAGAAATTGCACGCATGCGACCGACAGGTTGTGTCGAAACATTGCGCGTGCGTGACGGGGCATCGGGTGTTTCACTCTCTTGATCTTTCGTCGATTTCACCACCGTAACGCTCCGCTATGCTTTCAAGAAGATGGTTCACCTTGGAATGGCGAAACAAATTGCGTGTGATTTGAAGGTCTCGCCGATGCTTGTCGTGCCCTTTCTGCTGTAGTACCCGAGACACAGCTGAACCAGGGCATCGTAGAACTTGGACAAGGCATATGCAGGATCTGAAGGATGGAGCTCATAGCGTGGTCGCCCAGCCAGTGATACAATGGGACAAATCTCCTCTTGAACTTCTAACTCTCCCGCCTCTGCATCTGATGTTTGGTATTGTGAATAAGTTGTACAGCCTTGCAAGGCCTTCTGACGAGTGCACCAGCAAAGGATCACTATATACCAGGCACTGCAAGGCCCTTGCCGATAACAACATTGGGCGTTCAGCCTACTTTGAAGGCGCACTCGAGGGTAACAGCTGCTCTCGCCTACTTGACGTTATCGCGGATGACAAGATACCGTTCTCTCCCAAGGCTACTCTGTTGGTGAATGCATTGAAGGCTTTTCACGAGTTCAAAGAGAAGTGTCTTGGACTTTACAGAGTAGATGGATGGGAGCGGTCTATCGAGAGGTTCGGCTCTGCATGGGATGCAACTAGTCTAGTACGCACTCTCAAAGTTCACGTTGTACTTCACCATGTGAAAGAGTATTTATTGAACTACGAGTCGGTGCCAGAAGCTGGCCTGGGCCTTTCTTCGGAGCAGTCCGGGGAAGCTCTCCATGCGAGACTCCAGCGCATATGGAACTTACGGTTCAAAGTAAACCCGGAAAACAAAGCTTTTCCAGATCGGCTTGTTGATTGCATGGTGTAGTATAACTGGAACTTGAGGTGGGATGAGGCTGAGAGGGCAAAAGAGCGAGAGATCGGGAAAGTTGAAACTGACAGGTCTGAGTCTGACACCAGCATAAGCATATTAGCCAGTGAATGTGATTCAACATCTGGCGCTTGCGATGTCAGATGAAGATGGTAGTTCGTCGGACTCGAGTCACTAACCGTTTTTTTTTCGTTTTGTTGTAAGAATTCATAAGTTGAAGCCGTCTGGGCTTCAAAGTTTGTGTTTTGTGTTGTTGTATCGTCGGTTTGCCGGTGGAATTGAGGTGTGCAACTTATATCGGGCGCGCGCTTTTTACATTCTGCGCGCCATTTCTATATGTGACAATAAAAAATCATACAGATGTAAGCCAACTCTAAGAAATCCATTTTTGAAGTCCCTAGAACATGGGGAATCGATTGGTATGCTTGATTAAGCGACAGAATTTTGGACACCCTATCTTCGACAGATGCTACCCGTGCGGAGTTTAGCTCTTTTCTTGTCGCTCCCAGGTACTCAGTGGAGATTGTCACCTATTGCTTGACACCATTATGCTTCAGATGGTTTGAGTTACATTCTCAGGCTAAGTTTTTGCTCTTCATTGGAGCAATCTCAGTGCCAATATACATGTAAGAATAATAATATATCACGACAAGGGACAACAGCAATAGGTATTTAACAGTTCTTAGATACTACTTTATATGGCAGAACAGTGTTACATCCTGGGCACCTGGTGGTGTAGCTATCTTTATCATTAATCATGGTCTTGCCGGCCTATTATACCCACTATCATCCATAGGAGCGTTCGCTATGGTTGCGAGATCTGCGTAGGAAATCATCGCATTAATTGAGCGTTCAACATTATGGTGTATTATAGTTACTTCCGCGTGCATGACCCCACAAATGATGATCATAATATTTCCCCACAACTTGAAGCGCCGTCATCATCGTTGTCGAACCTACGTATTGCTCGTAGATATAGTGATGGCCGAATGAGCGGAGATGAGAGGCTAGGAAGAACTCTAGCAAGGTAACAATCGTGTTGAATGAAGTATGCAACATCCATGAAAAGGGGCGTAATCGTTACCCGTGACCAGAGTTGGACTATTAGAGCTGTGGATTGGAACTGTCCATCTATTCCTTCTTGCGGGACCTCCTTCGTACTTTTTATGGAGCATAGACACCCGGCTGTTTCATAGAAACGCTTACCAGATTTCACGTTAATGGGACACCGAGTCTAGAGTGATAGCCGTTCCGCACAAGTCTACATTTTCACTGCAAACCCTTGCAAACCTTTCATTTAATGATTAAATGGAAGGTTTTCAAGGGGATTAAATTTTAATCCCACCCATGTTTCTAACGCAACACTTTCCACCCTTGGGCATTGATAGAACGCGCAATCGTGGTGTCGCTCAGCGCTGCGCTGACAGCGCATCCACCAAACATAGAATGGCTAGTAGTCACACGTGGTAACACTCAGACAGAGTTATCACACAGGCTTGGAGACACACTACTGCTGTGACGGCAGCCGAGCGAGCGACACACAAACAAGCCTACGCAATAGAAGAGGAAAAAATCAATCGCTCCAGCGACCTGCGTACAGAAATGCAGCTCTTTAGCAATTCTTATTCCTAGCCCGATCCTCAGCGTTCCTCAGTAACACAAGCTAGCAATTCCCGGGCGAGCGCATCGTGCCGTTGTAGTGGTTTTGCACTTCCAAGCACTGCGTGCCCTCCAATGCATTTATATGGCGGTTTTCGCCCAAATTGGTCGCATGTGTAGTGTATTACGCGCAGTGAGTTGAGTGCTTCTTGCGCAATGGCCACTTGCACTCGCACAAATGAGTCGAGTGCAGTGAAAGCATCACACGTCGGACATTACGTGCTTTGCACTGCCTGCAATGCTACAGTGCTTGCAATGTGGATGCATATAAATCCAACACTTCGATTCATACCCCACCAGGTCATACACTGTAATACCATACACGACAAATTGTTACACATTAGATTCTTACACTGTATCAACTTCATACGCACCATTCTCGTATACACCTCGACGCTATAAATTTTCATTCCGTGCAAGTTGCACGTTGCTTTAGGAAGGTTTGGCAACATGATGCGTGAACTAGCCGCTCTGCGACATGTTCCGAAAATTCTCGGGCCAGTTCTATGACGGTTTGATGATTAGTGAGACTTATAAACAAACACCGTCTATCTTATGAAGGATGTAAGATAATAACAGCTACAATAATTACGTAAGTATTCATATAAATGATTAATACTGAAGCTACTAGCGTGACGCTAAGATACGTAGCCGACACCACAATCACTCGTACGTCATGCACAAAAGTAGACAGTACTGTACTGTCAGTACAGATCAATCAAGTTGATTGAATCAACTGCTGAACCCAGTATAGTGCCCGCAGGTCGTAGAGTTCCTCTACCTGAACCTGCTGATTCAGCAGTGCTGGCTTTCAATCCTCATCACTCGAGAAATTCTCGACGAGAATCTAACCAGCGCCCTTCCAGATTCTAGAATTGTACATTACCACTATGCTATACTGACCTGAATGTTAGAGCTGCTTATTACATGTGCTCGGGGACTCTCTGGAGCATCTCAGCTACGCTGCGTGGCACACTTCGAGTAAACAGTAAGCATTGAAGTGGATTATGTTGACGAGTATGTCGAGCGCTAAGCCAATGGTAGTCTATGGATCGAATTGTGGCTATGAGACTCGATCCTTAGGCGCAACAAATGAAGCGTAGATTCAAATTTGGAATGGAGTATAAGGTATACAATTTAAAAACTAGGCGAGAATGAAACTTAAGTGTATGGATTTTGGCATTGTATGAAATATACTCTGTATAAACGTTTGGTGTATGACTCTCACCGTGAGAGTCTCACGGATCGCACTTGGTGTACGAAGCGGCAATCGTATATGAATCATAGTGCACCCACAAGTTGTGGATCACAACCTGGATAACCATAACAGGCTTATTGTCAGCCTGACAATCTCAGGCTAATCTTATTGCGTTCACCGAGTAAGTGCGTTTTTGGGGTACGCTTCAATTCTAACGCAACAGCTCGCGTGACCTGTATTTATGTTAAAGAAACGACATCGAACTCCGATCGAAGCTCCTCGTTTCGAGAAACTCCTCAAGTAGTCTAGGTACCGCATTTGTAGAGCTCGTACACTTTATTAAAAGCTACCAATGGATTATGACCACGATATTACATAATACCTATTTTCAGGTTTCACGGAATATACTTTGGGTTTTATACTGGTGCAGGGATATTATTGATAATATTAGGCGTTATAATACAGTCACAGGCTCAGAGCCTAAACCTTGGCGAGTACTACATGCCCATCAATTTGGTATACCCTCAATTTCAGATATACAATATTAGCATTCTGGTCTCTTGGTATGATATCTTTAGTTGGAGCATTCTGTTATCTGGGTATACCACCATGTCCACGTAGTGATGTTATTCCTGGTAAGATTACAATGAAAGAATTGCTACTATTACGGACCATTCTTTTATCAGGCACTCCTACACCATATGTATCACCTTGGAAAACTGTCATTCTTCCATTCACTAATAGTCGCTTTCGCCCATATGCAATCCTACTTGTATTATGTGGAATGGTAAGTTTCACTTCTTCAGTTGTGCATTTCATTGGCCTACAGTCTGATGGAAAAACTTTGGCCTTTAGTACGCTGGTGTACGTTGGTTGACCCTTCATAAGAATATAGCATTCACGGAATTACATCAGAAGTCCTGCGTAGTTCACAGAATATCAGATATTGTGGAGATCCAATCCAATCGGTTTATGCCTAGACGCCGATGCTTCTTTATTCCTTGTCAGGTTGAAGCTTATGTTTATATTGATTTCGTATTATACATATCAACACCTCGTATTGGTCCGAAGAGCTCTGGTTTGGTTACAGGTTTTGCTTTATTTGTTGACGGTGTAATATCATTCTTACTAGGATTGGCTGTTTACAAGGGTTATTTCACCATTAAAGCTGTGAGTTCATAACAATGTGGTACATTATAATATTACTGTTTTATAGGTTCTCGTATTTGGTATCATATCTCTAATATTGGCTCTTTCATATTCTATTGTACTATCAGCTGCAGCAGTTACTGACAATGTTGGTCCTGATGGATGGGTATATTTGGGGACACTCAACTTTATTAAATCTGTGATATTACAAAATGTTATCATAAAAATATTAAAGTTACGATTCAGGTGGATGAAGATGGTATAGATGATTGGGCACAAGTGAATAACGTAGAGATTTATCATTACTTGATTGTGGCGTTATCAATTATTCTCACTGGAATGGGCTTAATGCCCTTTAAAGCACATCTACCATCAGCAGTTCATCAAATATATCAACCTACTCCGTAACAATAATCTTCCCCTCATATTATTCACCATTTTATCACAGATATCATTTACAAATATCAGCCCATATTAAAGGGCTCAGATCCTTCGGGTTTGTTCTCCAAAGTATCATAGACATAATTATCGGCAAAATAACTGGTGACTATTGCCAGGGTGAAAACATAATAGCCGCAATTATCTTATTGGTATATAAGTTATATTGTATGTTACCAACAACTGATATATATGTTAGGTACTTTCCATTATATCATTTTTGCCATTGAGTACAGTATGGCTCATTGACTATAAAAAGCAGAGGCAATAAATCATGATCGATTTTCATCTAGCTGATTGACTATTTTATTGTATCACATCGTCGTCATCATCAACATCGTTTGTAACCAGTGGGAATGACTTATCGTATATTATAAATTTACGCTAAAGAGTAGCTGGTCGTCATTATAGATTACTCACCTTATATCCACCTCATCATCATCATCATTATGATCCTTCCAATTATATTATTATCATTCATTCAATGTGTTACTGGCTAGCATTCACTTATTTTCGGAACGTGTTATGTACCTGTTGAGTACTGTGTATAGACCATTGTTATTAGTGGTTGCTTTGTGCTACTAGGTGCTGCTGCTGCTGCAATCAATAATGATACCGCTTCTTATCATCATGCTGTACATTATAAGCATGATGATTATCATCATCGCTGATATGAGATACCCGTGCAATATAGCCGTCTTTTTTCTCTTGTCTTGTATCATTAGCTTTCTCTATCGTCAATGCCCTCCGACCATCACAGACATCTAACATCAAATAATTATAAGGCAAATTCATATCCTTCTTCTTCGTCATCATCATCAGACGGTACCGATGAGGACGTATTGGCAAATGGATTACCTCCAGCAATGCCGAATCCATCTTTTCCTTGTGATGGTAAATAACATTTCGGTATATTTGTTACTTGTACGGTGGTTTATAATTATGTCAGATGGAATTCAAGCTTCACCATTTCCTACAACAATACCTAACAATCTCAATCGAAGAGCTACTGTAAGTGGTGTACCATTAATACCACCATCACTAGCAACAGCAGCAGCAGTTAGAGGGAAGAAACGAAGGTTGATTGAAGGAGTAGAAACCTTACATGAAAGGAGCAGTGCACCAATTGATGATAGAGTAACTTATATTATACATTCACTTCACATTGAGTCTACTATAATATCAGGCACAACGTTCAGTATCTATCTGCGAGGATGAAATGGTATATGATTTTGATAATACAAGGAGGCGACAGAGCAGCAGTGCAAGCATATACTATTATCAACGATTACGACGTGATAGTCAAACCAGCTCTCTCGCCCGTACTGATAGCCGGAGTTCGTGGCATCGGTTTACTACAGAAAGTTCTGAGATAGAAACTGCTGCTGGTTTGAAGGGGAGGTCTTCATCAACTTGGTCACAATATGGTCAACAACGTCGTCAACAGCAGGAAGATGAAGATAAAGAGTTCAATGCCCTCCCTCCTCCTCCTGTTAGCCCTTATTATCGTGATTCTACATACTGGCTCAAAATTATGTAATAAAGAAGATACATCTTAATCTTTACTATTAGTCTTTTATATGCTGTTGTCGTCAGAATTGTTCTATCAATATGTAAAGGACTTATTGAAGCTGGTTTACGCTCATCTTATGTTAATGAGGTATCAGCGTACGGTCAAGCAGCCATAGTAAGAGGCATGCTTATGTAATACCATCAACGACAAAAACACATCATCATATTTTACATAATAATTATTCTCATCATTGTACTGTATGTTGTTATTATTATTACTTATGTTTACTTAGGTTGGGTATAGAAGCATTGATATGTATGATATATCCTATTATCCATAGATGGTTTGAGATTAATACCCAGGCTAAGTTTTTACTGCTTATTGGGGGTCTAGGTAGCTCTTTTCATATGTAAGTGGTAGTAAGAACACCATCTATACGTACGTTAAATGTGCTAATAGATACTATCTGGTGTTCGGTGCTGCTACAGCATTTCGTGGTCAGACTATATATATATTAGCATGTTGTATAGCAGCTTTTTTATATCCATTAGATGTTGTTGGATCATACATAATAATAGGTAGATCTGGGTAAGTAGTAGTTGTTGTTGTATTACTGATAGTAACTGATGTATACTCTTTATTTTAATAGTTACTTTTGCTGTCGTGATCCAACAAGATCAAGTGCCTTGGATGGTGTAGTGAATGATAACGACCAAAATGATAACAATAGTCTCAATGATCGAGACGGTCCCCATGGTGGTGGCCAATTTCGCTCAATGCTCTCTCGGAATATGTCATTGTAATATCCAATTGACAATATTACACTTAATTCTGGTCGTTATCAGGTTTTTTGGTACATATTTTTTCTCCTATGTGGGGGCTGGGTTATTAAATGTTGCTCTTGGACTTCTTTTTACCTCTAGAGCTCAGAACCTAACTGATGCCAACGAGTAATGATACTAGTGATTTAGTAATGTAGAATGTTGTAGTTTACCTATCAGATACCTATTACTGTCATTTTGG
Source organism: Perkinsus chesapeaki (assembly GCA_013115145.1). Lineage (NCBI taxonomy): Eukaryota > Perkinsozoa > Perkinsida > Perkinsidae > Perkinsus > Perkinsus chesapeaki. The sequence continues at coordinate 309 of JAAPAO010000026.1, read as the reverse complement.
TTATCTGGTATGCTCTCAATTATGGGTTCATTCCTGTATTTAGCATTGCCACCTTGCCCTAAAAGTGATGTTATACCAGGTAACATCTCATCATCATTCACCACCCCAGTGATGATGCATAGTAATAATAATCAGGTACACCAATTCCAGAGGTATCACCGTTAAAAACATTACTGTTCCCCATAGTCAACAGAAGATACTCTCTATTTGCCCTATTTGTATTCAGTTGCGGAATGGTAGTAGTAGTAGTAGTAGTAGTAGTAGTAGTAGTAGTAGTAGTAGTAGTAGTAGTAGTAGTAGTAGTAGTAG
>JAAPAO010000259.1:0-46069 GCA_013115145.1 Perkinsus chesapeaki | reverse complement strand
AACAATATTATATAATAACATTTTACTAGTGTAAAAATAAAGGACAATCGAACAACATTATATAATAACATTTGATCACATCCCAGTATCAATCGTTTGTGTGCTTTGCCGGTACGTCCTTTCTCGCATACTAATCGACAGCTTTCGAGCGCCCTTTATATTGCTGTAGGTATGGACTCGATTATTTGAAGGATATGGGAATACGTGTGAAGGAGGCTGGCACATGGAGGAGATATCATTGTGAATGGTGCCAAGACTATTTTAAGCTTGTATCTGAGGTATTGACCTATCTAGTATCTTGCACGCTTCGAGCTAAGATACCGAGCATTTTCAGGCGCGTGATCATTGTGGAACTCACCGTCACAAGGAGAATGCCACTAGAAGGCGCTGGGAACAGGAGGAATTCGGAAGTGAGAATATTCGCTCACAAATAGATCGGCCGATCGATTATCTGTATGAGCTTGCCATCTTCCAGTCCAAACGACACTTGTGACGCATTCTCTCAGATTATCCGTAGTTGCAAAAATAAACTAAACAAAATTTGCTTCTAGTGAGAAGATATAATAGTAAGCTAGTTTTTTAGGAGGTGCTCAATTTCCTAGTAGTAAGATAAACCTCATCTGCTCTTGGAATCTGCTTCTGGATGGTTTGATCTTAATCAGGTCTACTGGCTGACTACACTGAGGACTTGGATTGGCCTACAGCACCGGATATCAGCCATTTGCCTTCCAAGCATCAACTTCGACAGGAACGGATAATCCGCACCGATGGTGGGTTTCAGTATCGATGGAAAAATGAAAATCGAGCTGTTGATCCGGCCCATGTGTTAAACGAAAAAATAAAGCACAGTGGAATTGCACCTCAACCTTCCCTGACCGAGCTAGCCGGTGCTAATCCGCACGATGACGAGAATCAATGATAACTCAGATCTGATGTTCGCACTCGCACATTTATTGTGATCGATCTCTGCAACTTACCCTTGGTTTTATAATCGCGCAATAATAATTTGGTAAGGAATCTCAAGAGGAAACTTCCTAACAAGTGGTTTGGGCATTTTTGAAGAAAAGCTGATTTTCTGCAGGTCAGAATGTCCCTGGGGTGACAGCTGGTTGGTACTACTGTACAACTTGCAAAGTTTCAATGGAAACTCCAGAGAAGATCAGCATTCATATAAAAGGCCGAAGACATAGACTAGAGTAAGAACTGCATACTATAGGCTTTCGGCTCTTCAATACGAATGCACGGCGGCGCTTTCGCGGATACTTGCAGGATGCAGCGTTTCGGATCTTGTAGGTGGTCGATGCGCATAATCGACTGCCGCTGGGAGAATTTAATGTTTTTTGGATATAAGAGTACGCTAGTCGGGTTGACTTGTAGACTCGTGGAGATAGAACAATAGTTTTTTAACGTTGTTTTGTATACAGTTGCACAGCTTTTACTTTTTTCTTTGAGTGAACGGGAGTGTGGTGAAATCGCGTGTTAGAACTTTGCTGCGTATTCGGCAGTGGTGAAACCTATCTCGACAGTGTCATATGGCAAATGGCTACGCGATTCGGAAATTCCGCAGAAATGGAAGACTTAGGAAATTTCAGTGAATTGCGGTGTTCTTGAGCGGTGAGGATTTCCCGACTTGTACGAAGACTTGTTCCATCGTAGGAAGCATTTCGGTGGCAATTCGGCGATGACCAGCGAGTCATGGAGTGGCCGAAAGCGTCGTGTGTCGGAGGCATCGACGGTGGACACGCCCCGGAGTGTTACAATGACTCCGGCGAACGAATCCAAAGATGAGGTGAATGGTGAAGAGGATAGAAATGTTGACGGACTTGTGTGTTTTCAGGACATGAAGAGGCAGCGGAGCGATTATAATGCGTAAGCCGGGGACAAAGGAACATCGCTCCGCTCGCATTTCGAGGGGAGGGCATATCTTAGGTTAGTGCAGCCGACCGCCCAGAGCTGGCTGAGACACTCATTAGGCTCTCCACGCTTCCGACAGAGTGTGCTTGGGGAGACAAGAATAGTGTTTCGCCCGGGCGCATATGGCTGATGTGTGCTCTAGAAAGAATAAAAACACAGCACTGGTGACAAATGACTCTGTCGCTGCGCCGAGTGAATGATAGGTGTTTTTGATACAGCTGCCGATATCCTTTGATATTAAGATGCCCCATTAAAGGACCGCCATTCCATCATAGGCAAAAGGCTTAGTGGTCAGCAGTCCCGGCAAACCTTGGAAGTTGTGGAAACGCATGTTGAACAGGAAATGAAACTTAAGAAATGTCCAATCTCCACTTTACACTTTCAGCGAAGAAACTTCATGGTGTGTCTGCGGATATCCCTTTGCTGGAGGCGAGAGCGGTATGGAGTCCGCTTAGGTATCCTGGGTATTCTCGCCAAGGATGGCAAAGTGATAGGAAATGGAGCAGACCCGAAAGTAACGGCCATTCGTGGAACAACAACAACACTTATAGACAGAAATCCTGGTAGGCGTTGAGGAAATGCAAGATTGTCCAAGATTGATCTCAGGTGGGGAAACGGCCAAGGAAGATGGAATAATAACAAGTGGGAATCTCAAGACAGCTGGAAGAGCTATCGCAGTTGGACAACGGCCGAGTCGGAGACCGTTGTTGATGACTACAACGCTGCTCAAGATGCAGCTGATGCAGAAGCGTATGATCGGCACCGGCGCCAATGGAAAGAGGAGGCGGCGGATGCGGGCAGAGTGAGTGATGATTCTGATGACGAGCTCTTAGGCGCTCTTGCGTGATGAGGAAGAGTTTGTGTGCATAGTGGAATGAAGAAATAATGTTAATGTTTTTCCTTTCAAGTCTGGTCGTCACGGCAACGCCGTTAATTCGTAGAAGTCATCTGAGTAGTAACGTACAAATCTTTCTCGCACTCCAGCGGAGATGGAATGAGGTTGCGTTCGTCACCGATGGGATGTGGCAGAAGGATGCTGTGAAGGATATATAAGACATTATAAACATGCTATCGAGAACAGACGCTGCCCGTATACTTGGTCACGATCGATAAGGAAAGGCCCATAATTAATAATACGTGTATCATGTTCGATTATAGCTCGGATCAATCGACATAGGCGGCATGTAGATTCCATATATTAACCGATTGAACAATAGACGGCATCCTCTGACCATTCTGCCTGCGCTTTTTCTTCGCATCTTGGACTGTGAGCAAGAATACTAGTGGCTCGCCCCGAACGAATCGTTCCAAGCCACTTCGATCCAAGTCTCTAGCGGTTCAAGGCGACCTCAGGGTCCCTGAGGCCTCGACTGTTAGAGTCAGATGCCTAGACTTTGCCGCTTTTCATTCGTTGCCTTCCCGCCATTGGTCTTGGAAATCTCCACGGCCGAGACGATCCAAGTAGGATCAGTGCTTTCTCTGATTCAAGTCGAAAGATCCTCAATCTTCCAATCCCTCGTCAATGTTTCGCGAGTCTCTGGGGCCACCCATGGGCGACGACCCGAGATGGCTCTGGTATGAACCATCGCATGTTAAGCTCGCCGCCAAAGAGCCCCGGCTACAAGGACCACTAGACAGCCGAGGAGACACAGACTCCCATAGGGAATCATACAAGGTGACGTGCCATAAAGGCAAAGCCGTCGTCGTCTCAAGTCACGGGAAGTTATATACTTTGTATTATGTTTTCCTCTTATAAGGCATCGTCTTTGTTCCATCAGTGACAGTCGATCGTCTCTCGATATTATAACATTGAAGAGGCCTGTGATTCATCCTCTAATACGGCGGGCCGAGGAGGCGTTACTAAAACTCCCTTTAGAGTAGTCGTTAAGTATCAACTCCCATCAAAGTGAGGATATTTACCTGCCACAACTCAGCACAAGCCTACTGCGAGTAAGAAACAAGGAACGTTTTCGAAATCGATTAGCTAATCGATTTCTGTTATATCTAACAACTACTATCAGTTGGTACGGAGCAGCCACAACGGATCTGTCGGGTGTATCTGAACAGACCAACTGCAACGCCTTCCGCCTATTATCATCGGCAACCTCAGCTCGTATACATGGTTACATGGGATACCTCGGTGTCACCACTGATCTATCGTACTCATTAACCTCAACTTTGTACTAGTAAATCTTTTGCATTGAAGATATTAACGGCCAATGAAACGGTTGATCGATATCTTATTGAGCTACTCTAGCAAAAACACATATACCCTTCAATTTCGGCACCGCAAGGCAAACTACTTCGGGAGATAACTAATAATTGTTGATTTGCTTGAGAAAAATGCACACTTTAAAAAACAGTTGTTCTGCTTTTTTTCGCCTCTTCTATCAACTCCCGAATCACTTACTCCCAAATACACAACGCTCCCGTGACGTGGACATTGAGCGACCGTATCACACCAAACTGGGGAATCTCCACGCAGTTGTCCAGTAAAGGAATCAACGATGTGGGAAGGCCTGAAAATAACGTATCTCACTTCGTGTCATTGAAGACCCTCCAGTAGGGATATTCCTCATATCAGGAGGGATCTAGGTAGTGCTTCAGATAGTGCTCCGTCGCATCTGAGGGATTTACCTCAGATGCTTAGGAAATAGGTTTTCAGCACAGCCATGGGTCAAGGCTTTGCTGAAAACCTACAGTATTCCCTGTAGGCTCGAGAAGTGTGTTCGTAGAGAGTGAAGGAGAATGGTTCTTCAACAAGTCGCCCTCATGCCTTCGCACTGATAAGATTTTATATTCCCCCATGTGTACGATTCCACCGTCCATTGGTGACACTGAGCAGTTCTCAATGCAACAACGGTTCTTGTCGATTCCAGCCAGTGAGGTCAGGTTTATTTCTCGCATTCACAAAACTGTGCAGTCCACAGGACTCGATGAGATAAAGATTGAAATCGGAGGGAAAATGTTAAATAGGAGAGCGGAGAAAATCTCCCCAGTGCGCTTAAAGATATCTCACTGCCCACCTTCTTTCTCTGCTCCAAGAACCAACACAGTCTTCTTTGGGAAAGCAAAGCGCTCCATCTGCTTGCTTGTAGTCGTTTGTTCAACACCCACCAACGAGGATCTGATAACGTGGACTATCCCAGGCTTATCTGTATGGCAGAATTTGTTAGTCCCAAAGTGTTGTCCCGTTCCATTATATTGCCTTGGCCTATAAATCTTGGATTCCCTCCCCGTCATAAGGGACCCTTTTGTTGAGTTATATATTGCAGACGTAAGAACTTTATGAGTTTATAGTCCAACGCTGAATGTGGCTTAGTTGGACTATCCATCCTATGTGCAACTTTATTTATCATACTGTGATGGTCGAAGTGATAATATCCCGCTGTGACCTACCCGTTGTCCTTCTGTTTCCCTAACCATTCGGGCAAATCTTCCGGTTGAACCTCTTCGATCGGCATCCACTTTTCAGATGTCACTGCCACCGATTTGAATGTCTGGTCACGAAGGACTCTCAGTTTGTTAGCAACAACGAGTCTCGATGCACCGAACACCTGCACAGGAGCGTGCCGCAAACTGTGTGTTCCAAACACGCTGATGGTTCTGCAATGTTCCTCCCATTTCGCGTTTTCCTATGCGGCTAGTTTCTTCCACAATTCACGCCCTTGAAAAACTGCGCCGTAGAGCCACCCCAATCTAAATCAGCAAAGTTCCCGTACACCTCACCTCTGCAGTCCGACAAAGACCGGCGAGATTCGGCGCTTTATCGACGAAAGAAGCCACAATTATAAGATCGGACCTGAACGTGAGTCGTAGCATAGTCAAATGCGTTGGCCGCCGCGCGAGAAGCTGTTCAGCTCTCCTCTGCTAGACGATGACTGGTATGACGAGAAAACGCTAGCAATCAATCTGTACTTCATTTCGAATTGAAACCGAACAAGTACATACCGCCGTTCGAGACTCAAGGGGTTAGTAACAATTAAGAATACCGAAATTCACCGGAAAAAAACTAATTATACCAGCCAAAGATGAATGCAGATTCACCTGGGAGGGACTGATTTATTGTGAAGCTTAGGGAACAACTCGGTAGCCATCAGAGGCACATATTTCCTCTGATGCCCGGCAGCGGTCTCGTCGTCACTGCTAACCTGATAACCGACTCTGATTCGCAACTACCACTACGAGATGAACTCACCTCCATCTGTGATGCGCTGGACTTTGGAATCTTCAGTGGATCTATTCCTTCGTTGAACATATGTGCTACTTCGAGGTCTGGGGTATAATGCCACTCCTCAGCCATCGCAGTGGCCACTGCCTCCCGAAGGTCCTACGGAAGACTAACCGTGAAATCTGATCCACCTGGTGGACCAACGAACATCACGCAGCCCCGCTTTGGTATCAAACGGCGAGCTTTCTCAGTCACAGAGTCATATTTTAACACTGATTTCCCATTTCACGTTTTGTTCACATTTTCTGAATCTATCCGTTTCCAATTTCGATACGCCTGCCGCATACTTGAAGACACATCCGAAGCTTGGTCATGCTACATGGTTCACGCTGCAGTTCTGGTTCTACGATTTCAGGTTAGATAAGGTTCATAGTCGACTCAATGATCAAAGTCTCGTTACAATAACAGTAATGAACAAGTCTTGGCATTTTCATAATTATTCCATCCATTGCATCCATTGCAGCTTTCATGGTGTAACTCTCACGAGTTCCTTCACGAATGCGAATATTGGAAAATAACCTTCAACCGATATCTGAGGTCTTGCCGAGATCACCTTGGTTTCCGTGCTGCTTGCCAAGCAATGCTTGGTATCAAACAGCGATTACGAGACCGAGTGGAATTGAGGGACATGGTGATACGAAGTGCGCGTATGTGATGTGTCAAAAGTAATTATTTATATTAATACTAGTAAATAGTGATTGCAGGTGGAATATATGAACCGCCTTACAGAATTATACGACCAACCCATTTTTTCAATATAACGAGATGAACGATTTTACGTCAGTTAAGTATAGTTTAGTAGTAGTCTTAATAATAACTTTCTAATATATATATTATTTATTCTTAAATCTATCTACAGTTGTTCAAAGCACATTCCTACCTGCATAAGTATCTGGTTCGGTAGCATCTCCTCCACGCTAGTCTTGCATATCTGCGCGTGCAGTCCTTGAACGCCAACCAAACGATTAATGTTCCATTTGTCATAAACCGGCACTTGTCTGCTACGCAACTTGACACATTCGCGATTCTTTGCCATGAAGTCGAACAAACCTAAAACAATGGAAGAGTGAAGGAGCACCCTGAATGGCAAAGAATTCGTATGCCCAACAATGATGTTGAGCAAACGACAAAATTGAACAACTATTAAAAAAATTCCGCAAAATAAAAAAATAATGAGAAAAATCGAGCAAGCAGAAAAATTTGATGTTTTTCTTGAACTTGGAGGAGTGTGTTCCGTTCATTATGGCGGCGAATTGAAAGATACCCAGTCTGTAGGAGAACGCCTCGATCATGAAGCTGTATTGATTCGATAGACATAAACCGGAGGGCAGTACAGTGTACCAAGTTAACTTGGAACATAACCAAAAATTGTCCATGCTCATAACAGAGCGAATTTAGTCGTGAAATCAGATTATGTGACGCTTAGCTATATCATACAGAGTTGTTTTGCGGTACCAAACAGATCGCCAGATCATCCACTTAGGCGGAGAAGCCTTTTGATTTTCTTAGCAGTGAGAATGTCACTGCCAAAAGTGAGAATCATGAAACGGTTCAAATGTGAAATTGCAGTGAGAATCTAAACCCGACGTTTAGATTTTTCCACTCAGAAATAGACGACGAAAATGAAACGGGCGTACCTTTCCGAGAGACATTTCTAGACGTTCCGGTGACCCCTCGCCAATGCACGAGCCGCCTACCTTTGATCTCCGAGTAATCAGACCCGTCAGTTGGCAAACCGAAAGTGTGAATCGCGTATTGAGCAATCCCCCTGATATAAGCTGTGTTACAGGAAAGATACGGTACTAAGTGATTGAATACTTTGGAGTTACCACGATCGATGGAGTATCTGAAATGCGACGATGATGATGATTGCAACCATTCCTCAGATAGCAGGACCGAATCGTTATCATTATCGACGTCTATTAAAAAGACAGACTGTTCATTAAAGACCATCTATTGGAAAATCATTTCTTGAAAAACAGTATAAAAGTAATAAGTTTAGTGCAGGTGTTGGGTATTACTAATCAATCACTCGTCACAAAAGTCCCGCGAAGCCCCCCTTACAGATAAGTGGCTACCAGCAAGACACTAGCAATGCATTGCGGTGTGGCATCGTACTGCTCAAGTGCAGGCAGAAGGTAACGGTCCAGCGTTTCGGTTTTGAACTTACCAGCCAGATAACACGCCACGGTCTCCTGATGGAAGTCAAACGATAACTTTTTTTGCCGGAAAAAACAGGATAAATTGATTATTTAAAATTAAATTTAATTTTCGATCAACTTGTAATTTTGTTTGCACCGCAAATTTCCACTTCCCCTATTTCACTCTTTCAGTTTTGGAACTTTCTCCGCGGAGTCAACTTAGTTTCTTAAAAAGTGAGAGGAATTAATTTTTCCCGCGTAAAAAGTTCCACAAAGTTCCTGAAATCTACCCCCTTTCTGAAAAAAACCAAACTGCATTTCGGCGAAATTTTTCGTAAAATTTCATCTTACTTGATAATCCCTAATATCCGGTAGATGCGGCCACATAAGATGCTTATAAAGTATCGGAGCCACTTCATCCCTATACGCCTCCTCCCTCAAATTCTCGACCAAGCACATGACAACCTGAAAGTCGATTGCAAAAAGCGCGTCCGAGTGATCGATTTCCACCTGCCAGCCTCTTAGTTGAGCTCTGTGATGGCCACTGAATGGCATTGGTGTGGCTGGACCTTTAGCACCCGACTCGGTCGTGTAGATTGAAACACGCGTCTTCTCCAGATGAGCAAGGGTTGCGAGGAGCACCTATTGCGCAATCGAAAGGTCCCTGGTTCGATTCCTTGTAGGGCATTTTTTACTTCTTCGGCGAGTTTTCCACCGACGGCGCTGATGAACGTCAGGGTTTCCGTTCTACTGGTGGAGTCGGAGCACACACAGAGGGCAGCCAGAATCTCTATAAAGTCGAGACGGAGCGACTCGCCGACTTCGCCTCCTGAGAATTTGATAAAATAACGAAGAGAACGCCGGAAGTATGAGTTCGAGCTGGATAGCTTATAACCATCGAATGCCGCATGCCTATTAATTTGTATTCAAACGAGCTGATCTTGAGCTGATTTTTTGGAAAAATTATACCAAAATTGCGCAGATTTTCCAAAAATATCGGAAAGTTTTTACTTACTTCTGACGCTTCTGAGCATTGCCACTAACGGCTTACTCAATCCGCTTCTTAATACATTTTTCTGCCCACCATTCCCAATATCGATCAACCGTTTCATCAGCCGTTTCACTTCGCTCACAGCTTCTGGCCCCCCAATCTCGATCAACTTCGCATCCATAACCAAGCCCATCAAGCTGGCCATCGCTTGTTCGGTCACGTATTGATTTCCAGTGCCATAAATGTAACCTCCCGCGTATCTTGCAAGCTCGGCGACCGTCTGGACGGCCAAATCTTTGTCTAATTTCGTGGCGACTGCTGGAATTGCCACAGTCTTAATAACCTCGCAAAGATCGACAAGCACCGCAGGATCTGCGATTTCCAGTTCTTCCATGAGTGTTTTGGCGTCGTCCACGGAGATGAAATCGTCACTGCGCCACGAAATTATGCTGCGTATAGCGATCCATTTACAGCGATAAAATACATCAATGACATCATCGCAAACTCGCCACGGATGGAACAAATCCGTCACGCGCCACGAAAATGTGTCGCAGATCCCAAGTGCGTATGTATGGGACCGATCAGAGGTCGAGCGCGGGCGCATCCGAAAGAGAATCTTTGCAAGCTTCTCGGGAATCTTGTTGAAGCTCGACTCGGCCGCCAGCATTTGAACCAAGTGCACTTGCTCCAGCAACGGTGTTCTCGGATCCGACAATTTCGTCACTTTCGCCACGAAATTATCCTTACATTTTATCTGATATCTTTCTGTCAAGCTAGCCACCAACCAACCCATACGCGGGAAAGATTCTTCAGAGGTTAACTCGGGCAAGCCCCTAGCGAGGGCTTCACTGCAGATCTTGACACCGTGGTATTGGTCCAAAAACAAGGTCAGAGCCAACCAACGAATGATCGCCGATTCAGGAAGATACGCTCGAGCTGGAATCGATTGGAGGTTGGATTCGAGATCCCGAAGGGTATCTTCGAGCTCCGCGGAGTTTGCGGGGAGCGTCCAAACCAAACCAGATATCATCTCGACGGTTAGCGCTTCGCTAGCGGTGTCAGAAAGTATCTTACAACGAATAAAGTTCACGCGCCACGAAATTATTCTTACCTTGGGGAGATAGATGCCATGAATTTGATCCCAGATGAGACTCGGGGGCACCGGAGTGGTGAACGCGCAAAGGACAGAGTAAAATCTGATAAGATTGTCCTGGTACTTGGGAATACTGAGGACACTTTCCGAAGGCAGCTCAAACGACCTGAAATGATAATCGATCATGTAATCGATTTGGAATCAAACTTTACCGAACCACGAATGAGACAATTTCAGTCTCACCACAATCGACGCAGGAGGAATATCAAGCAGCATTTTCACATAAGAAGGCCGACCGATAAAAGGTAGTGTATTACCGTCCAAGGAGGAGGTTTAAAAAATTCTCCACATATAGTATTTGAAAGGTTGATGTATGAAACAGCTAAGTTGGGGCGTACATTTCCGCAATCATGAGAAATTGTTGTAATTTCAATAACAGCTAGTCCCCGAAGAACTTATCGTTTCTCAGCTAAATCAGGATATTCCCAGCGCGCTCGCTAGACTCACCCCACTTACCGTGAGATGGCTGACGTGAACAAGGAGAGTATCTTAGGCCGAAGCGCGGTTTTGAAGTATTTAACCCGAGTTGTTGCGAACCGTAAGCAGACCATCAAGATATTTTCATCGAATATTTCCTTCCGGACATTTGCAGCATTTCCGATGGCCTCCAAGAAAACTCGTGTCGAAGTGTAATTCACCAACCCTGACAAAAAACCTTCACAGTGCGCACCTTCACACAAAAGGAGACATCAAGCACAAAAGATACGCTGCCCATTGCGCCGCCAAGACGCAGGAAGGCTTTAGACGCTAATATATTCAGTAGTGATAATGATAATTGATTATCGACTCGATTTGTTGTGGTTTTATATCATCAGTGTGCAACAAGCACCAGGCGAATGCTCTGCAAACTTACCTTCAAGAACCTCCTTCAGAAGCATGCTGATCTTCCCTCCCGAGGTGACGTAAGAATTAACCAAGTCCTGACAAGCTCGAGAGTCCTCCACTGTGCCAGCTGGTGCCTCCGGACCTAAACCATCGAGATCAAAAGTGACCAGGAAGTGGCAAATGATTGACGAAATCGCGAAAAAAAACGGTAAGACGAAAATTATAGAGGAAATTCTATAAAGTCCATTTGTGGTACAAAAGATACTAGGAATTATTAGGTTCTTTCGATTCTTGAGTACGAAAAGTTTGACAAAAACTTCTCGTTATTTTCCCCTCTGGGCCATCTAAGTGCCACTAGTGAATATCTCGACCAACAGGTCAACTTTTAGGAAACCGTCAAAGATTGTTCGAAAAGATATTTCTTAGCTCACCTTCCGCACCCCCATGGCTTGTAACCGCTTTCTCTGGCCGGGCATACCATCCAAGTTGATTGCAGAACACCGTGAGATTCTCATCGAAGCCTCGGACGATTTTGTGACAGAAAAATTCCGGATCCACAGCCTTGAGGACAGCCTGGGCGAGGTCCGGATGAGCGCCTAACTCCGTCAGGACGTGCCTGAGTATCTCTGTTATTACCCAGAAAATATGGAAAAATTTATGGAAAGGATGTGCTGCGCAATTGTGTGTAATTTTTCCGCCAGGAAAAAAGCGGATTGTTAGCACTCAAGGCTTTAGGTCTTCTGCACACATCGCAGGTCTTCTATAAATCACTAGTTTTACGGCGCGCAAGAATATCTCTTACTTTGGTATAGCTTCATTGTCATGTCGACTAAGGCATGCATCAAGCAGCGCTTCAATCCACTTTGGTGACATCTCCCATCCCTTAGCTGCGTCCCTATCGACCTTGGCCGCTTCGATGGCTACCCGTCGCAGCTTCGGTGTGAAGAGTTCTTTGAACCTTAAAAGGGACCAAACCTTGGGCAGCAGTTTTTATGATCGAAACCCTCCCCAGTGGTTGAATTTTTGTCATCCAGTTGGAGCTAACTATCCGGGCTATCCACATCCAATGGAACCTTTCCGCTCCACATAGGCTCCTACGGCACTAGTTGTCTTATATTGCTCTCCATATCGTGATTCTTCGTTGCCATCATGGGGAGTATGATGAGCTCACGAGCAGGACGATCAGCTGGGCAGATGAGACCGAGAGCGTCGGGATCTCACTGGCGCCAAAGTCGTAGCGACATCCGAAAAACAGCCGAGCGAGCTACTCTGTCACAGCAAGTTACATTTCAAAATATTCTTCACGGTGCGGAGATGCGCACAAATCCACTCCCCCAACAACAATTCAAGCGGCTCATAATCTAATTAGATCTCTGATGATCAGGTTTTTACTAATTGAATCTCGAAACGGTGCATACAATCCTGCGCGGTAAAGCTCGTAAGCTCCTCATCCAATCGACCAACCGCTTACATATGACACGCGAACTCGTCCAAGGATTCCACCAGAGCCCAATACCACTGCCAGGTAGTGCTGCCAAGAGCCTCCGCCCCACCGAGGCGCTCGACCAGCCATCGAGCTCGCTTTCTATGAATCACTGCAACGCTTCTTGATATGCACGCACGCACATCATCCCAATCGATCGCGTGATCGATTATTTCTGGAACTTGACAATACAGTATCATGCGCTCCTCGTGATTGCCCTCGGTGAATTCCAAGATTTCCCGCATAAATTCTCCATCCGAAATCAACGGCAGAATCCGACAGTAAATGACTTCTCTCACCTCCCCAGAAGTGTCCGGCAAGCTCGCGATTATCCTCCTCCTCAACTTCTCGACAATCTCCCTTCTCCCATCGCCGCAAAGCCGAAATATTTCAACAATCGCCGCGCTAGCGAATTGGGCTTCCTGCACGTCTGTTAGTGAGTTTTCTGATACCAAACTTTCCACAACTTTCCCCCAATCGACAGTCTCTCCGAAGCAAACTAATCTGGAGTAGAGCGAGCTGAACGGCACCTGGCATTCTGGTCGTCTGCTCGCCATGACCTGTAATTTCCCGCAAACCCCAAAGATATCCAAAATCTTCGCAGTGCGCAACTCGTCCAAGATACGCGCGGCGATCGTCGCTGTGAGTTCGTTGACCAGTTTAACTTCTTCACTCAAAACAGCAGCGGCGATTTCATCCACGAACGCTTCCTTGTGTAAAACTGTCATCCCGCTAACGATAATTTTTGCCACATTTTCTCGAGCCTCGGATGAATTGGGTTGAAGATTCTGCGAGAGCTCCGTGACGGAAGAGAGGGTCGATATCATCCTAGATAACGAACTCAAGCTGGAAAGGAACATTCGAAAATGCGCTTTTTCGTTGAAGTACAACAATCAGGTTTCACCAGGGATTTTGGATGACCTGGCTCTGAGATCGGTCTTTTCCCGATTGGCAAATTGATTATTCTGAAACACCAGAAACGTGGCACCTTTAAAGCCATAAAAATCGCCACGAGTGATATGAAAATTATTTTTTCCTGTTTTAATTCTTTATTCGTTTTTTTCAATGATCACAGAAACAGTCAAGCCGATTTCACCGTTTACTAACTCCCTAAGTCATGATCAATCTCCCAGAGGCACAGTGCTGCCTCCGTGAGCACATCCAAGACTGAACCAATTCATACTGTCCAACACAATCGTATCGGTAACGACGACAAGCTACGTGAGCATGCTACATGAAAATACTATCATTAATTTCACTCGTCGTCTTCTTCAACCTCGACGCTGCCGTCTCCAAGTGCCTTCATTGCCTGATAAAATACCGTATTGATCATCAACTCCCTAGGCTCCAGGAAGCTGCGAAATATTCCACCGACTGTGGACCACAGAAGCACTGTGACAGTATAGTTTTAGCTATCTCCTGCGATGACCGTACATCAAAGTGCCTGCCTCACACTCCGCTCAATCTCCCAAGTTGTCGGGATTTTAAGCAGCCCACTGGGCATCGACCAGAGACTGGAAATTTCCCAAAGAGATAGAAGTCTTGCTCCGACAGGAATCACTCTAGCTTAACCAAAACATAATCCGGTGATGATCTAGTATGGAAGATATATTCCCAACTACCTTGGAAGGTAACCTTCTAACTTCAGTAACAAACCCAAAATTACAAATTAAACGCACTCCTTCTGCACCTAGCATTTGCCTTTCCTCTACGACACCCCCCAGATGCACTGCCAGACAAGCTTGATAAGGAAGAGGTCGGCTAGCGGTTCCCAATGACTTGACAATGCATTATTATACAAACCGATCGATTTTGAAACTGTCCGATCGCCACCTTGAACTCATTATAGTGATTCTTCCTCTTCTGTTCGAATGCCTTCCGAGACTTCTCCCCATCATTTTCATTATCACCTCGAGCAGCCTGAACGAGCGATTTCAAAAAACCGAAACAGTTGCAGGTTTCAATATCACTCCATCAGGCGACATTCGGAAGCAGCGCCCAGACCTATATATTTCTAGGGGTTCAGGGCCAAACTATTACCAAACTTCAAGGAATCCACCTTCGATAGAAATTTTCACCTTTACCGATGATCGATTAATAAACGATGTAGTTTAGTGAAGTCCCATTAAACCCGCCCCGTGGTGCCTTTGATTCCCCGCTGCTACCGTGCCATCTTCATTAACATTCAGCTTTGTTAGCTTATCGGCCAGGGCATCCCCAAATTCTTCACAGTGCGCAGGCGTATCTTCCTCCTCGCTATCGTGCAGCACTTCCTTTATGAAGGGGGTATCCGGCTCGTTTATCGTCATTCGAGTACCTCTGAGACGAGAAATGTCAGACAGTAGGAAACCAGTTCTGATAGATTTACAAGTTGTAATCAAATAACTTAAATTGACTTCTATTATTATTTCAACCTCAACAGTATACTGTAGTGGATATAGTTGATAATCAATAACTTAGTTACGATAGGCGAAATAATAAAATTACTCTCCACGTACTCGTCAGGAGCGCGAGATCTCAGCACCTTCTTCGAGAAGGCCTAGTTGTGATACTTTAATTACATAATAATTATATTTCTTGATATAAAGATTTCTACTTCTGAAAATTCCCTCGAGAAATACCGAAACCGAGATTGTCAGATTCGCCAGCGGCACCAATAGTATAGGTTCGACAATGCCCGATACGTCGCTCTGGTTTGATTAAGACCATCGGCACGGGCGCCGCTCGTTTGTGGGTCTCTCTTTCGAACCGCCCGGAAGATAGACTAGGGAGAAATTATTTCCGCGAAAACAATACCCGAATCGAGAAGGAATATAATACCAGAGGATTCGGTCACGAAGAATTGACGGGCCGCCACTTTTGTGAAGAGTACACTTTCTTAGATCTCCCTACCAGTCAATGGTAGTACGGAGCAGCTCGAAGAGGAGCCTTGCATGGGAGAATGCTAAATGAGAACATTTTCCAGAATCGATTTTGTGTTCTAGAATCAGCCTCGAATGCCTCCCTGTTGAGAAAATTCTAATGCCCGAAGACGAGTCGAAAGGATGACCGATTTAGTACCTCAGCTTGTCGTGTTCGGCAAGGACATGCTCATCGAATTTAACTTTAGAATCTCGTCGAGGTCTCTCGGTGGCGTTGGGAATATCATCCATTAAAATTGATAAGGCGGGAGAAACTGGAGTTATAAGAATTAAAAATGCTTCAAAAATGTCATTTTCTGGTATTCGAACCTGGGTCAGATGAGTGAAAAACAGGGGTCCTAACGTGCTGAGCTAAAAAGTTACAAAATCAAAAGACGATCGCGGACTCTTGTCATGTTCGCAAGCATATCCGCGAACAGTTACAGTACACCATGGGGAATCCTCCTTGGGGATTGTCCTGATATAGTCTCCTAATAGTCTGGGCAGTCATTCCCACATGAATAGAAAAGTAGACAATTCTGCTGTCACAGTTCTGTACGTACGCCCTTTGTTTATGCATGTAATAGAGCAAATGCCCCATCATTAGTCTCCACACGTTGGTCTGAGAGGTAGTAGCTGCCATCTACTCATCTCATATATGTAAGGTTTACGAAATAGACTAGCTCGTTATGATATATGAGAGCCGAGTCGAGCCTATAGATTTTATAGGCACTATCGCCCGTTTCAACAGCATAGAGACACGACTAACAGAAATAGGGAGTGAGTCACGACTGAGAAAGCATTATTGCATTTGCTAAAACCAGCGAACGATGGAAAGTACTGCGTCAGGAACCTTGTGGCGAACTATTCGCACCGTTTTCGAACGCACGCAGCAATCAACGTATTGTATTGGAGGGCACGCGCTTACAGATGGTCACCTCACGTGACTCAGGTATGCGCGCGTTTGCGGCATTCCGGGGAAACGTGAAGACCGTAATCGGGGTGGAGGGGGTAACTAGTCCGGTTGAGGTAAGAAATCGTAATGTTCCGCAAATACAAGAGCACTTAAGACTTATCTCGCGCAACTTGCAAGGTCGTGACTATCGGGCACTGAAAGATTCTAGCAGCTTACAAGCACTACATTATAAAAATATACAAGCATAGGGAATTGAAAAGTACGAAGACGGATTATTAATGGACAGTGATGAGATAACTAACGATGAACTCTATCAAAAAATAACAAATAAAAAGTATGCTAAGTGAAGAGTATCAAATATTACGTTGGAGAGTATCAAGTCTTCATACCACGTAACCGCGGTAAAGAGAGATCCAAATTACTGCTTAGGAAAATCTTATGTGAGCCCACTTGCGAATTTCAATGGTTTGTGGGGTTAAGTGAAAACTCGCAAGTGGCGAGCAGAGTACAGTAATGCAGTTGCTAGAGTAGAATGCAGTCCAATATCAAAGGAATATGAAGCAGTGATATGACATGCAAGCAAAGCAACATTGTTCGTGGAGTGCATATGGTAGTTAGTCTAAGTAGTTAGTTTATGGGACAGAAAAGAATTCAATAAATTGGGGCTTTCCTTTCCTCTCTTGTCGATTCTTCATTGACGCTTGTCTCCTCATGTAGAGGGAGGAGTGTTCTAATTTTCGATTATTCTTGACATCATCTGGCTTCGGTCGTACCTACTACCACTAATAAGACTAAAAGGGCGATAATTAACAATCTCACGCTCCTATTACACGTGGGATTGTTAATCTTCTCTAAAGCTCTTTTCTCATCGAGCTTCTCACGGAAAAATTTCCAATTTCAAGCCAGTAAATGAGGCCCACCGGAACTAGGCGACAGCATCAACTTGATACAGTGAGCCCGTGAATGTGAAATTATGCAGGCTCAAGAAAGAAATCCCTAAACGCTGGACTCGAACAACTCTTCGTCGGAGCTGCACGTCTGTGTTAGCTCGTTTAAGCATTCGCTGACGAGAATCAGGCTCTGTTCGCACAATACCAGCACTCGAGTCCACAATGTTCTGATTCAGCAGTGTGTGAATCAGTCATATTCTCGGAGCTTCACCTCATTGAATCCTCCCAGGCGAGATTCTCGTGAATGCGGTATAACACTTGTCATTGCATTTTTCTTGTTCTTGAGACAACTGCCGAAGACACTATCCATCGGCAGAGAAAAACCACAAGTGGATAAATTGATGTACAATTGTACTGTACAACTTGATGTACAAGTGGATGAATTGATCGAATCAATGTCTTTCCAATCGCGTATTCAGCTATTTAAAAAATGACCACTGGGAAGCCGCAAATTCCGGCCCGGAATAGTAATCGCTAATTTGTTGTCGAAAGACTCCATCTGGAAAGGATGCATTGGAATCTACTATACATTACCAAAAACTATGATCAGCCGTGTGAAGTCAGAACTGAAGTCCAACTGAGGAATTTAATTCACTTGAGATTTCCTTGAATTTCCATATTCACTCGTTCTGTCGACATACAATGATAACTTGCTTTTTGTGCGTGTTAGGGAGGACGCTGTTCGAATTGTGGATCTAGGGAAGATCTCCGATATCATAACTTGATACACAACACGTCAGATAAGTTATAATGAAGACTATCAAAACACTTCTACTGTCATTGTCATATCATCATATCTGTCGATCTATGGAGGGGTGAATGTTGGAGGTGGAGGGGTAGGACCAGTCGTAGGAGGAGCAGCAGTGGTAGGCGGTGGGGGGGCAGTAGTAGGTGGTGGTGGTGGAGGTGCAGTGGTAGGCGGTGGGGGGGGCAGTAGTAGTAGGTGGTGGAGGAGCAGTGGTAGGCGGAGCCGAGCTTTGTGAGCAGCTACAGGGCACAGGGACTTGGAGGCCTTGAATTTGACAAGTCCCATGCCCATTGTTACAAATGGCTTTGGAGTCTCCAGTCATAGTCTTGCAGTACTCATGGGAATACTTGCAGCCTTGGCCATAGACTGTTGTAGTCGACACGCAATAGAGGAAGATGAGAGCGAGAATGCGCATGATGAAGAAGCTGAGAAATAAATCGATTGTAGCAATTCAGTCAAGCCGACTAATTTACTTTGGCCTCTTCATTGATTTGATAGTTACGCCTCCATGCCACTGGATTCTTAACGCACGCCATAGAGAGTCTGAAACGGTGGAACAATCATTGTGCAAAACATCCCGAGTCGGGATTCAATTGTCCTCAATTGCAGTCGGGATTCCCGACTGCAATTGAGGACAAATCGCTATAATGGAGCATGCATAGTCCGACTATGTCATATCCGGCGTTGGACTATACACTCACTCACACATTAGCTGAGACTCTACTGAACAAAAGCGTATATAAGTTACTATTCTCCTGATCTCCTGATGAGTAAACCATGGCAGAGCAAACCTCTAGGAGAACCTTAACTGACGATACATGCGCTTCATCCTGCGATGTGATGGGGTATCATTCGGGTTTAAAGTGTTAGAGTCTTAACAAGTTTTTGCTTGTTAAAAGTGATACTGGGCTTAGAGCCACAAGATGCTACAAGTGACTTCCCAGTGACAACTCTAGCGCTTCGGGGATGTTTTGGTTACTGATTAGGAAATGGGAGGAATAACGACTAATGCGAGCACAGATATCAGGCACAGCGCCTACAACTGGACGAACTATGGATGATGACAGAGTGTTTCTACACACATCGCCTGGGCTATCCGCAGAGCGGCCTTGGAGCCGTACATCGCGCCGTTGGCCGAGGGTCGTGTACGTGAGTTCATAGTCCAACGCCGAAATTGGCTTAGTTAGACTATCCATTCTATGTGCAGCTTACGAGCAACAGTTTAATACTTATACTGTTATTGTCACTGTAGGGTTTACCAAAAACGAATGTAGCTAGTCTCAAGAGATCCTACTCCTCCTAGCAGAATTCACTTACGCATCCAAGGGCCTGTGTACAACTACCATAACACAATGGCTCCCAAGGTGCGAGACCACAAGCTTCATCTCTAGGACTCGAAGTATTCAGTCTTGCCACACAGCTTCACTCGATTAGGCTGAGCAATGAGCTCAGTAAGGCTGTTCAATGCTCTCAACCTCCATCCTGCAAGTGTCTAAAAATATTTTCTCACAAAAGCTGGCAACCGCTGCACATCGCTTCACACAGATTGTTATCTGCTCGAGTTCCGTTCTCGTCCACAAAACGTGACCGGTCCGGTCGCTTACAATCGAGCAGTAAGTGTGAGCTATCATCTTTTACTCCACAGTGGTTACAGTTCAAATCATGAACCGCGACATTGATGCTGGGCAGATACCCATAGGCGTTTAACAGAGGAGAGTGCCCAGATAAGAGTTGTAAAAAAGCACCGCTCTTGATGGTCCACACAACGCACTGCAAGCACTCTCAAGCATTCACACTGCACGTAAGGCCGAGGGGCCTTGCTCGCGGAAATACGGGGTATCGAATAGACGATCCACGAACAAACAGAATACCTGTAACACATAAAAACCGACGAGACCTCTAGCGCTCCAACGCGATCGTTGGTATTCTTGGGCTCGAACTCGTTTTGCCGCCTTTTGGATTATCCTTTTGATATACAGTATACAGTCTTTATCTTTAATTGTCACCTTCGAGTTCCGAGCGCATCACAACTACTGTTGTGCAGGACACCTTGTGCTGCACACACACTGTCGTTTCATGCCAACTTGCGCCACCCGCACAGCATCATGTATGGAGTCATGGCCCGTGACTGCATCCTTCATGGCGCACTCAAGTTGAGTGACTCAACTCGTCTACATTTCTCTGTTGAAGGTAAGAGTTCTCGGAACTCAGTTCTGGACGATCTCACTTGATCACCGAGACTGCTCTGAACACACCCGACCAACGACGGTTGTCGGATGAGAAGAGATGGAATACGAGATCCCGCGCGAGCCACGGTCCCGCAGGAATCTGTAGACGGAGCGTCTCCATCTCCGATGCATATGCAAATTTATATCTATTTTGTTTCGGAGTCTTTACCTCTATAAAATGATCCATATCCACGCTTCTCATGTGCTCCTGTCCTTGCTTTTACTCCCATATTGCTCGGGAGTTCCATCGCTAGTCTTCGACCAGCTTGTCGACCATTTCGGAGGATCTGGTAACTTCACTCCTTTGCTGACTCGAATGAGATATCCTATATTCCCGCCTTTGCACAGGTACTTTCAAACAACGATACATCTACTCCGATAAATTCGTGACGACTGCGAAATCCCAGGTGTGTGGCAAACTATAGAATGGCATGAGGCGGCATACAGCTTATGATCTACAGCAACGGTCTTACTGTTAGTGTTTTAGCTAGTCATCATACACATACGAGGTGAAGCCGGTGAAAAAGAGATGTCCGACTTTCCTTTGGATGTATTCCATCTCGGATTCAACACTAAAAGCATTGTAGCTTCTCTGGAGCACAGGTGGGAATCCCATCGTACAAGTCGACGACGCTAGCTTTTGCAACTTTTCCTCGCCGTTATCATCGTCGTTATTGCACTCTATCATCCTGTTTCATCGTCGTTATTGCAGGTTCTATGGACAATCTTTGCCATCAACCTCCCCAACAACAAGTGATCTTAATAAACTCCTCACGATCAAACAGTCGATCGCTGATATCGTTACGTTTCGAGAGTATCTAGTCAAGAAGTATGCTCTAACGGGCC
This sequence comes from Perkinsus chesapeaki, assembly GCA_013115145.1. NCBI lineage: Eukaryota > Perkinsozoa > Perkinsida > Perkinsidae > Perkinsus > Perkinsus chesapeaki. The sequence continues at coordinate 24,743 of JAAPAO010000259.1, read as the reverse complement.
CCAAGTTTGTTTTGATGGGCTGCAGCTATGCCGGGGTATTCTCTACTATCGTATGCCAGCAAGTCAAGCGCTTGTCCCTTCCCTCAGAGCCTTGCAGCATGGGCGCGTGTTCAACACCCTGATCTCTTCCTAGGTGCTATAGCAAGCTGCCCCGTGATAGATCTTAAATATGATTTCCCTGAGTAACTCTAACAACACACTTCCATTTGCTGGATCACTTTTTGTAGATATCAAGATGCGGTCGGAGCTGCGTTTGCTCAGCCAAGCGTCGGAGGCAGTCCAGCATGTCTTGCATTCGTAATAGGTCTACAGACCTATTTCTGCGTTTTCCACATTCACTACCAGATAAAGAGAGCAAGCGGTATTATAAAAGCAAAGCTATCCACTCTTGCTGGACGGCGTGAACTTGAAACAGTTTTTGGTCTCCGAGGAAACTACTTGGAAGATGCTAGGACAAGGCAGCTCTGGTAAGCTTTAAGCCATCCATTCACCAACCTCGACGGTATCTATCTGATTGTTAGTCTCGATTTTTCGTTATTCAGGTTAGATCGATCTACAGATTTAAACGGGACTCAGTCTAATAATCCATTTTGTTCGAAGGACCTATGCAACATCGAGAAGAAATGCAAGTTTGTTGCCAGCAGTGATGTATCATCGGAGTAAACACACGTCACCAGCTCGAATAGGATTTTACACTCGGACTACTTGTAGGGAAAATGCCCTAAAAGTTTTCACTCGCATTGGTACCCAGCTAGAACAACCCAAGAAGCTGCAAAGCTACAGCACGTACATATCATGGTAAGAGCTATCAAATGACGAGTTGCCGGCATAGCAGACCATCTATTCTTATTCTAGGTTGAAGGAGAGGTCTAATATCGATCAGAGAAGATTTCAGGAGTTTCAGATTTGTACACAATGGGTTCTTTTTATCTCATGTAACCTCGGTAGCAACTGCCCATTTGTACAAAGCCCAGCGCTACTGGCGATCAAGCAAGCACTTTGTCAAGATGCATTCGGATTGTCCCAATCTGATGTGACACGCGTTTTTTGTGGCAATGAAAGAAGCTGTCGTTTCAGATTAAGAAGAAGATAGCTGAGACGATGAAAGATTTCGGCGGCAGGAGTTTGAAGAAGACTGGAAATATTGTCGTCATTCTTGGACAAATGGATCCTTGGAAGGCCGCAGGTGAAGTTGACACTTCTGTGGTGGGTGTTATAAAATATGAGGTGAGAAACACATATGAGATGTTATGTTATTGCTTTTAGCTCTTAGCCGTCGTAAGCGATACAGCTTATCATGAAAATTCAAAGAATAAAAAAATGAAAATTACTGTGAATATATTTAATATCGTTCAGGTTCCTAAAGCAAGCCATTGTTTTTGGACAAAGCGTGGGTCAACGGAACTTCCAGGAGTGAAGTGAGTTTTCTTTCTCCAACCTTCCACCTTCTACTGCTACTTCAGGGAAGTGCTTACTAAGACAGTGGTAACTGTGCAGTCATGGCTTAAAGCTACTGATACCACGTTGGGTTCCGAACCTGGCATTGCCAGACCGCGGATTCTGCTGTGATCTCTTTGATGCCACCACTTTACCGTTATGCGACATGGGCTCCACTCTATGTCACGAGAAATCCATGACTCACAATAGATCTATAGATCACGAATCGTATAGTCGGTGCCGCCATATAAGGAGTGCTTTATTGCTCCATATATAGTTTTAGTAGTAAACCTCCTCAGTGCGGATCGAACCGTGAGTATTTCAGTCCTTTTTCATTACTGTCTGTCGCGTTTGGTTGTATGAAGTACAAACTGGATTGTAGAGCACAAGTGTTTGGAAGTACAGTTCGAGTGGGACTCGGATCCCTACCTGTCTACTTGTGTTGCAACCCTACAACAGAGAACTTGCTACATACGCGTTTCGACACGTTCGCCAGGAGAGCGCTCGATCGCTCTGCGTGGCGGCTGCTTTTGTCTTCTCCCCGCGGCACAGGCGATGATGCCCCCCTAGACTAGGGACTCTAGTTGAGTCTATTACGGAGTCCTGTGAGCACTTTTAGTACAGAGGCCTCCTGTCAGAGGGGATATTGAAGCTTCCGTAATTCTCTTTTTTGAATAGAACGAACTTGCAGATGGAAAATTCACTTACGAGGCCAACTTATCCAGGGGGAATCGAACAACTGACAAGTTCGTGAGTTTCGAATCAGGCTCAAACGTCAGGAAAAAGGTAGATCTTCGTTGAAGATGCAAGCCTTTATGAGCTCGTGTTGGCAGTCTTCGGCAGTGTGATCGGCTATCTAGAAAACATAACTCTGGAAGCCGGAATAGTAAGTCTTGATCTAGCTCGTTGTCGAAAGACTCCAGCAAGAGGGGATCCTTCGGGATTTACTGTACATTACTAATGGACAATAACTACTCGTGTGAACTCAAAACTAAAGTCAAACACTTGTCTGGGAGATAGCATCTTCATTCGTACTATCGGGATATAATAATAAGCCTCAGTAGTGGGAGGGGTTAGCTAAGGCAACTTAGCTTTGAACCAATAGATTTATTAGTCTTCAGAACCCACACATGTAATTTATGAGAAAAAAGTTGTGAGAGTCCCTCTGGATATTCGCCAACATACAACACCTCCATCCAACTTGTAAAAATCAACATAGAGTAAAAACATCGTCCTTCATTCCACCTCCAATAGAGAGCTTTACTTCCGACCTAATGGGATCGTAAGCAAGTGCTTCACCATTCATCCAGAAGTTCTCAGTGGAAGCTGGTGTGCCTCTATCCATGAGCGTGAGTAGCTTATCGAACTGTCGGGGTTTATTTTTAACGAGTGAGAGTCGAAATGGATATGACGTACCATTGAACCCATACTCGAGAGTAGTCAGAACTTCATCATTATGAAGGATGGTCAGCCTCCTCTCTACTATGTCACCCGCGGGATTAACGCCGAACCTCAACTTTAGCTTCCTGGAAGAGGAGCAGAAATTCTCGTTCCCCAAGATAATGTAGCAGGACTCATAGTCGAGCTTAGTCTCCTTCGTCGACCCAATACCGAATGTCGCAACGTCGGTCGAATACTCATATATTCCTCCAGGTTGTAGAAAGGTTTCATCAGCTCCAATAGCATCAGAAAAGCTCCTAACATCAGCCGATAAGCCTAGGTTAGGCTCATTAGGCCCTTGTGGGGTCGTGGTAGAGTAATGAGTCTTGTGGCTAACAACAGACATGTTCTTTCCAAGCCCGTAAAGAAGTACGTCTCCAATTGCAAACGTTCTAGGTTGGGCCTCTGAGCCAGGCTCATAACTATACTCTGTAAACGACATGACCAGTCTCATTCCTCCAGGGGAGGTGAAGTCATCAGTGCAATACATGCCTCGCAACCCAAATGGTGAGGATGCTTGCAAAGCAACGAATAGTGAACCAAAGATGATGATACGAGTAGCAGCCATGGTCGAAAAGGGAAGGGAGAAGTCTGAAGAATTCATCAACTCTTGTCCTAGATTGGATGCGTTGTAGTTACCGTCATAAAACTCAAGCTCAAAGCTAGAGAAGATGTACCCCTAATTTGGGGTGGATAGGAGTCACTGCTCGAACACGAGTGGGAGACGACGCAGCCAAAGATAAGATCAACCCACAATATCGCAAAACCCTCTGTCCGGCCTGAAGTCCGAGACTCGACTGTCAAGCACAATTTATCAGGTTTGGCTAGTTTCACGCAGCTCATGAAACGGCCCCGCGCTTAGGTGATTAGGAAAGGGCGGGCTCCAATTGCGAATGTACACGTTCGTTGTGAGAACCCCAGTCGGGTTCTCTTCCGTGGTACGTACTCTAATGCACGACAACTCACTGCAGAGCATGGACGTGAGGCAACAGTTGCCTGGCAACTCACCGGGAGCTATTCATAAGCTTTTGAGATGTTCGTTAGGACTCGCAATTATGGGCCTACAACGAAAAAGGCTATGCGTCGAAGCTTGTTATTGGCTATACAAAAGGGCCTGAATTTTCGGAGGAGCACGACCTACTGCCCCAGAAACTCGTCATCACATACATGGAAAGTCACGTCGAGTTCCCACTAGACTGCTAGTTGGAATCCTCTTACTGCAGCTGGCCTGGACAAAGAAGCAAAATCCTACAAGAAGGGTTTACTCAACTCATTCTGAAGGTACGCGTAACACAACGGCTGACGAGCGATGGCGAGTTCATTAACGTGTGTACACGCGAAGTATAAACAGAGTCTATCTGCAAGATATTGTGATGCGTCGGCCTTCATACCTCGGAGGCTCGAATCTGTTATGGATCCGAATCCAGGATATGTTAATAGTCGATACTATTAAGTTATATAATATAGTTTATATATTATTATTAATATATTATATATTATATTTGTTTATCACTAATATAGTTTTATACTCATTTGAGTCTCAATTTGAGTTGAGTGCTTGAGTTGAGTGCTCAACTAAGTTTATACTCAGTTTATACTTATTGAGTCTCAATGAGCTCATCTATTCCTCGCGGTGCCAAGGAGTATATGCAGGGAGGCGCAGAAGCTGCCTGATACCAACTCGTGTATTTAACAAATGGTGAATCGCTATTAGCCGAGCTCCTGCTCTAACGCGCCACGGGAGGGCTACTGACCCTGGGCCAAGCGCCTCGCTCTGGAAAGGAAAACTGTTGTGCGCACCGACAATCCGTACTGTCGATCGATATACAGAACTCAATGACGACAGCATGCAGATTACTCCCTTTTTCTTCAGGAAATCTCTTCAGATTGGCCACCGACACGTAAGGATAAAATGTACTTACGGCGCATTTCTCTGCGTGACGCTCCAACGCTAAAACTTTCAAAAGTGAGTCAGGGACCTGTGTACGTTCTGTGCCCGTGATTTCACTGAGGCTGACTTCTCTAAGTTTAAGATCACTGCTACTGGCACAAAGTTGACAGTAATTGAAGAGTCAAGACAGCTAACTTTGAGTAGAATTTAGTAGCACGTGAGCCGATACTTGCCCCCGACAAGTGGTCGGTATCTCCGGTATCGTATTTGTGCAGGTCTTCAAGTCGGCTATCAACATAGCATCGTGATCCAACCCGCGGTTGGCAACTCCCTTGACGAAAATTTTATTGTAGCTTGATATTCCTCAAGCGAGTGAGTAGTTGACATTCATCTCGTCAATATTGTCATCACGCACGCAGTGTTGCGTTATAGTACAAAACTTGAAGTTGAAATCAGAGTAACGAATCGCTGTTAACAAGTAGTTAGAGTAATGTGCTTCTGTCAGCAAAACGCCCCCCCGGCTCTGTTTGATGCGAGCTAACTATGGACTAGTCTACGGTAGAGTAGCGGCATTAGAATATGGTCGTACCTCACTCCTGGAATGTGTGCGCACACATTCAATGTGTCACAAAGTGCGACTCACATCGGCGAGCACACTCCTACCGAAGCCTGCAGGCGCGGAAACGAGCAGAGTGTATGCAAGACTTATTTTGGTAGGCTACCGGCATTCACCAATCATATTATGTAATTTACATTCATTGAGATGAAAATTTCCGCATTTATCATCACTAATGTCCGTCGTAAACGACTCCATTCGTTCCGGGAATGGAAAGAGCGGGATAATATCCCGGGGATATGCTCTTCTACTTCTTCGTGATTCTATCAACGGCTCTTCCGACTCGGAAGTTCCGAGCTCCCTATAGGATCCCCTTATATTTAACTAACCCATCCCCACGGATAATCACTTCTACCCGGATCCGTCAGGGACTCACGATCTACGACTCGTAGACTACGAGTCACGACTCGTGATCCTCCAGCCTAAAACGACCCTCGCTCATATGCCACGGCCCTTGTTTAAAAATAAGAGGCCCGAGATCTGCGGTGCCGAGCTGCCGAGAGCGAGACCTAGTGAAATTGCGACGCCTTTGTGTCTTGCATATATGATCGCATATTGATGAATTCATTGTCGTATCATACCATTCATATGTAGTGCTCCATATGAGCGGCTCTTCTGGGAGTCATTCTGATAGAACAGTCCTTCCGCACGGCTCCTGCCAGTATAGTGTTGCGTCCAGGCAATAATCCGCAGTAAGCTCTTTGCGACCATACTTACTGGACAGTTCCAGAGCGCGTCCATTATGACCAGTTACACAAGACAACGCAGACTCTGTATCCCAGAGCAACTAAAATTTCCTTCCCTCCTCTATTGAGTTGTAGGCTACAACTTGTAGCTGCCTTTTGTTTTCTTGCGTATACCTTCAACGGGGTGAAGTGCGTCGCAGGCACAGTGGGCCTCACGATGGAGCTCCACGGAAACAACATATTCTCACAGTCTATCAGTACAGCCGCAGTCACTGCGGCGGAGTACGGCTACTGTACTCATGTCGGTTTCTCAAGCGCTTTTCCTGTCTTTGTTTGAATGAAGTCTCCCTATTGTTACTGGGACTCGACGTGAAGAGGCCTCGAGCAGACGGTTGAGGTCGCATATTGGACCCCCTGACACACTCGAGTTACCCTAAGGTAACTAACGCTTAAAACTCAAGCTTGGTATCGCAAACCGGGATCGCTGGGGCTTACAACGATACACGGCTTACGGCTCAACCCTCGTTCTAACCAACAAGATTTATAGCAGTATCATACAACCCGCGATTTGCTGCCCTTTGTCCGAATCATACATCGCGTATCTTTTGCACCATACAGGATTCGACCGTTTCAGATTCTTTTGAGCGGGCATACGGAAATCAAACCTACATCCAACAGCCACTCAGAGCTGTCATGACAGGGGTGGATCGAGCGCTGTCCAACTTTTACGAGTAGGATTGAGCTAGTGCTTTCTTCAGCTTGTTTCTATCCGTCAAACATGCATATTTTCGCTCTCCTCTCCCTCTACTGCGTGTCAACTTCGAGGAGGGTCTCCGGACAAGGCTGCAGCGACGCTCACGACCTCTGCAAAACGATCACTGGCAACTCTCTTGCAATATGCAACAACGGTCAGGGTTATTGTCAGATCCAAGGATCGCTAACTGCTGTACCATGTAGCTGCAACTGTGTTGAAGGCAATGCGTTCTGCTATGCTACGATGGGATCTGATCTCAACTTCAGTTGTGGTGGAGCCCAGTGCATGCTCATGGAATTCCTTCCGGTCGGCGTCCCATGCAGTTGCTCGGGGACGACTACAACGCAAACTTCGACGGTCACTGCAACCCCAACTACGACTGGCCTTACCTCGGTTGCCTCGACAACGATAATGCCTCCTTCATCGACCTCGGGAGATTCCACCGCTTTTGGACCCGATGCATCCTCCACAAGTGTTATCCGTACATCGCAGACAGGTAGCTCTCCTACATTCACCACGATAATGGCTACAACCGCCAGGACTACTCCCATAACAGTATCCTCTACTAGCAGGACTGCTGACCCTACAGTACCTTCCACAACTAGCAGGACTACAGCTACTACAGTACCTTCCACAACTAGCAGGACTACAGCTACTACAGTACCTTCCACAACTAGCAGGACTACAGCTACTACAGTGCCGTCCACACCTAGCAGGACTACAGCTACTACAGTACCTTCCACTACTAGCAGGACTACAGCTACTACAGTACCTTCCACTACTAGCAGGACTACAGCTACTACAGTACCTTCCACAACTAGCAGGACTACAGCTACTACAGTACCTTCCACAACTAGCAGGACTACAGCTACTACAGTACCTTCCACAACTAGCAGCACTACAGCTACTACAGTACCTTCCACAACTAGCAGGACTACAGCTACTACAGTACCTTCCACTACTAGCAGGACTACAGCTACTACAGTACCTTCCACAACTAGGAGCACTACAGCTACTACGGTGCCGTCCACTATTGGCAGCACTACACCTACGACTACCACAATTGATCCTGAGCATTGTAATCGATACTGCGTCCATCTGAATGGGGTCGGGTCATACTGTAAAACATGGGCTAATCCTCCAGTGTGTTATGGGGGCAACCAACCTTGCGGAGACTACAACGCTTGTGTGGTACCGTCAACGCCTGTTACAACTGAGCGTGTAGGCCACCCAGCTTGTGATACAATGTGCCGAAGTCTTAATGGCGTCGATTCATACTGCAAGTATTGGTTATCGGTCCCAACCTGCCAGGGGGGCAATCAGCCCTGTGGTGATGTTGGTGTGTGCACATCGCAACAATGGCCGTCTCCAACGCCTGTCGGTCCTCACCAAGGGCAGGATGCTGGATGCGATGCTATGTGTCAGACGCTCAATGGCGGCAGCTCGTACTGTAAATGGTGGCGTCCGCAGCCCGTCTGTCATGGAGGGAATCAACCGTGTGCTCCAGTGGACTGTTGATCTACGATTATCCGTAATTAATTCATTCTCATTCATACATCATCGCCTCCACTGTTGTGGCGTGCATATTCATAGTTAGTCTCTAAGCCGGAATCCGGCAGTATTTGGTAGCTTTTCTTGATAATGCGATCCCTTGCGTTGGGCGGCCTAAATGAGACCGTTATAGGCTCGTGGTGCTGCCACTACTTCATGAACCCAAGACAACATTCCTGACCATAACCGGGCCCTGCTCGGGTACAGATTCTGATAGTGTGATAGGTAAATCCAAAAAGATTAAGTCTGCCGTTGAAGCAAACATGAAAAGGATGCCTCTCAAGCACAGAGGTTGTGATACGAGCAGTCACCGCTGGTTGATGATGTGTAAGTTATACCAAAAAGATGAATGGGTAAGCACGAATGATATGCCCCTTATAATAGATCCGTGTTACTAAACAGTGCTCTATGCGAGCCAAGTTGCATGGCTTTCGTTACCAACCTACAGGAGCTTGTATAGACGGCTAACATAGAGAACTTAAGATACTACAAAACGTGATAAATACACCCACACGTTTATTAGGGTGATATTTGTAGCATCTGAGAGATCATACCAGCCGGTGACTGGAGGCCGGCACCACTAAAGGATAATACTCCAGATTAGGAGGGATACCGTAACTCTTAGTAAAGTTGTCAAGGGGGTTTTTACAACCGCTCAAAATGAAGTGCTAAAATGGCACTGTTAACAAAAGGCTGCTAATGACACTGGCATGCGTCGAATCCATGGCTGGGATGCTTCCTGTCACCGTAGGCACATAGATTCTTAGCGACATCACAGTAACCGTCATTCCTTCCAGTGAGCTGTTCTATCTCATATTCGCACCAATCGTCACCTCTGCCGCAGTCGCTTGCTTGTGAACCAGCAGTACATCGACGAACACTACAAGGTGGGCGTTCTGGTTGTGAGTGATGTCCGAGGATAAAAGTGGATAGAAGTAGATCGATGACTCCGAGCAGTTGCATTTAGTTAAAGCGCTTTGGGAAAGCCAAGACAGTAATTCTGTAACGGTATATGTACCTGCGTACATTGAACGATTATAAATGAGTGATTTATTTCGTGAGTGGATATTATTCATCCAGCGATTATGCGCCAGAGTCCAATTCGGGCTTCGGGTAATGACCTATATGCCCCCGTTTGATGCCCAGTTACTCATTTCTTAAAGTTATGTAATGTAGTTTGGCGTTTGGGAACTTTTTAGCATTCGAGTGTCAGAGGGCACTATGAAAAGTGAAATTGCTGGTTGCAGTGTATTTGGTATAAAATAATGTCATCATCGTCACCAATAACATTGGATGAAATAATAGACTTCAACGATCAACTAGTGCAGGATCATCCGGAAGTCTCAAACACTGTGAGCAACCATAAACAAGCTTTATTGCGAAATGGAAGATTAATGGTAAGACTTTAGATTGACATTTATTTCCTTTCGCTTTTAAGGTCCACTATTAGGCCTCGTTAATATGGTAATTATTCCAACCATTAATATATTAATTCAATCTCGCTCATTTTTCTTTAATATATCGTTGTTAGTGCTCTCAAGATCCACTATCAGGCCTCATTAATAACCTTTATTATTACTTCTCTTTAATAACCTTTATTATTACTCCTCTTTAATAACCTTTATTATTACTTCTCTTTAATAACCTTTATTATTACTTCTCTTTAATAACCTTTATTATTACTTCTCTTTAATAACCTTCATTATTACTTCTCTTTAATAACCTTTATTATTACTTCTCTTTAATATCCGAATCCTCTCAGGTATCCCCACCAGGCCTCGACAAGTCCTCTTTCCTGCATGCACTAGCCCTAGAGGGAGGCGTCTTCACCACTATGCGTACCACATTCAACGGCACTCGAATACTGTCTCTTGATAGACATATTAAACGCTTGAGTGCAGCTTATGATGATACTAATGATGTAGTAAGGGGAATGATTGTCTGGGATTATTTCTAATCTTCTATCGTGCGTAGTCTCGAATATATTCTCTTCGAGGTTCGGAGAATGTATTATATGAATTTTACAAGGAAGTGTCTCCGTCAGGGCAAGTAATGATAGGACGTATTCCTCCTGGGAGCATTTAACGTTCCAATCCTATTACCATCTGTGTGGGCTGCCGTGAGGTTGACAGACGTCTGCGATTCATTGCGTAACAAACTGCGGTATTAGCTCTAAGCGTTAGTTATATTAAACACTGCAGTGTTGCTGTACATTGGCTTAAGATTCAACTCAGAGAATGGCCGAATAAGGTGTATCCGATTGCTAATCAAAACGAATCGTTGTCGTGGCCTAAAGAGGGGTTGACAGTGTACTTTCCGCCCGGTTCTCTGGAGTGGTGGAATTCCTTTCACCAATGCTTTGTTTTATATCTCCCGATCAAAAGTATCCTTTCTAATTACCGTATCTTGTGTAATGGATTTTCATTGCAGTCAATTTTTCGGGGTGAACTTAGTATCATATTTTTAATAGTGAAGATACCATATAATAAAAATTCGTTCGTTTTGTTGATTTGGCATTTCTCAGGCCCCCGACATTGACACTCTGGGGCGCGCGGTCAAGAAAATGTGCATCGAAGGCATCTGTGCGCTCAATGGTGAAGCTCAATCGGATAGTTTCGAGGCGCAAGTGACGATTGGTATCACATACAGGGTTAAGGATATGTGGATGTTCTTATGCCCTTTGCCTGTACATAAGAATATCAGATGTGTGGCGGAGCTTATTAGGGGGGAGAGAAATGGTAGTAATACGGAATGACGACCGGATTGGGATGCCGAGTTCACTGGGCAAATAGTATACAAATTTCGGTAGATTCGTTCGTGGTTAACATTCGATGGTTAACATGGCAAATATTATTTCATTAGTTGGCCGATTTTAGGTGACGTCCGCGTTAAAGACGTCAGTTGGACAGAAAAAAGGAAGTCGATAGGAGGCGGTATCCCGCAGGGTGTTGAGGAGCTGGTGATGGTTGGACGTGACGATCGAGTTACAGAGGGACTGAGCTCTAATGTGGCAATAGTTGTTGATGGGAAGGTCTACACAGCGGGAGCGGATAAGGTAGTGGTTCGGCATTCGGGAGGGCGTGGGTTCGATTCATTGCGCGGAATAATTTATATGAAAATCGGCGAACTCCACCATTTGTTTTAGTGAATGGTGAAAAGCGGGAGTTGGTGGGAATTTGTGGAGCACTACATGAACATTGTATCATTCATCTCCACGCCGGAGCTGAGCTGGAAGATCGGATAGGCCTGAGCTCTCCATGAAATTGAAGTTGAACTTTTGAGGATTTGGTATACCCGAATTGGAAGCTTGACGATCCTAAACGAGTTGCAGTGCTCGAAATTTGAAGTGTCTGATATGTAGTAGTGTATGCATAATAGTGGGAGCCCTAAGGCTTCAGTTTGGGAGAAGGATTGTTCCTTTGCGTGAAGTGTGTTTGACCTCAAAAGGTGTTGACACAATGTGAATCATGTCCAGTAATCTGATTGTCAAAGTGATGAAATTCAAGCAAGCGCGGTTTATCAGCGGGGTAACTATGACTCTCTTAAGGTTGCCAAACGCCTCGTCATCTAACTGGTGACGTGCATGAAAGGATTAGCGAGATCCCAACTGTCCCTATATGGCGAATTGTCAGGTGTTAAGTGGCACTATTAGGGAGTTGTTACTGGAGGCGTGTCGAGACCATGATGTTGAGGTAGTTTACGAGGCGATGCCAGTGGAGATGGCGAGGAGAGCGGATGCGGAGATGCTCATTATGAGTACTAGTCGACTGGTAAGCAAGAGGTCCTGGGTTCGATCCTCGGCTGCAGCTTTACGGACATACTGCGGGTCCAAGAAATGTGATGATTTAACACTCTCTAGTAGACGGTTGGATATGAGTACATGGTGTGTAGAGCTAATAATGTATTAACAGATTGCCGATTCGGTCGATTGTCTTGGAGGACGCACAATAGAATTGGTAGTAAAGTATAATAATCAACTATAGGATTGAATAAAGTAAAAGTGAGTTCCTGTTGAGAGCCGGGAACTTAATCGCGACAACTTCACCAAATCATAGACTCTCGATTAGTTACGAAAATGCCAATGGTGCCTGATAATAAAATGGTTCCCAGTTCAAGTCGTACTCGACTTCGCTGCCTATAATATCATAATGATCATCCACTTCGCTTGCGAAAGGTCGTGGGTTCAATCCCGGGTGGGTACTTTTTTATCTTCTTTCTTTCAGGTTCTTTCTGTAGAGCGTTTAATTATTCCTGGTGAGTTCAACGAGAATGGTGAAGTTGTCGTGGTAGAGCATCCGATCGAATCGCAGCTGGTCAGCTCGCTAAAGAGCTGGGTAAAGGGGAAGGTGGAGGTAGATTCATTCCCATTGGACGATTACGAGGTAATACGGGAGGTATCTTGGCTTCGTTTTATTTCGGCCAGAGTATTAATCAGCCGACTAGTACCGGGGCTGGGCTAACCAACCAGCCAGTTAGCAGTGCACTACTGCCAGCTGCCCGGTTGGATCTTGAGTCGTCTGCGGGAGGGAGTTTTTGAGAGGGATCTAAAGGCATATGAGTTTAAGTTCCCAACTTAATTAGATTTAGAGTTCTCCCTAATTCTGTTCATACTATACTTTTTCTTGCTTTGCATATGTTTTTGGAACTCCAGTAGATGTGGGAGTGGTATAAGGTATGGAGGGGTTATGGGACAGCTATTGTGTCGGTCGTCACGGGTTTCCCTATCAAATTTCATGCACCTGAAGGAACATATTTTCATTTATTTTCGGATACTGCTTTCCTCAGGAAAACTAAGGAGTTCTCGATAATGCTTGATCAACTGGCGATCATTTTTATTTTGTTAAATACCAAGAGACCGTTCCTGTTCCTATTGTCGTCTCTGTGTGAGGAGAGCAAGCGTTGGGTTGATTAAATGAGGATGCGGGGGTATTTTAGAAGGTATTAAAAAACGGGGGGTAGCTTGAGTCGTGAAGGGACATCAGATCCATGCGATAGTATCGTAACGATACCTATTATCATTCTCATCATCAATATCACAATTGTGAAGGTTAGTAGGATCCTTAGAAGGAGAACTGCACCGTTAATTGACGTCGTTATTAGAACCTCAAAGGAGAGTCATCGCAATGGGTCCTCGATGAGTACCCAAATGAAATTTTCCGAAACTTTTTTGATCTTTTGATGGGGAAGGAGTGTTTGCTGGGGGCATGCTGGGAGGCAAAGAATGTATTTCCAGACGGGATCGCTGTAGTTGGTGAAATGTTCTCGAAGTTAAGTCGAAGGCTTCTGCAATTTTTTCAAAATCCATATCGATTACGTGATCGATTTCATTTGATTATCATCTTGTGTCCGAAGACCATAACTTTCGGTGGGATACTGAGTGATTCAGTCTGGATCTCTCAGAGCAATCGATCAGCTGATCGATTACTTACCGCTTTCGGTTTCAGTTTTTACAGTAGTAACGAATGTTCCGATGTAGACGGTGCGTTGAGGATCCGCTTGGTATGTTGTTTGGGAGTGAAGATCATCGAGGCAGCAGCAGCAGGCATTCCAGGGGGTACTAGATTAGAGGGGGGAGGAGGATCAGATGAGAGATAGAGGTGGAAAATAGCTCTGTTATAAATCGAATACCATTCGTATGGTAAATTATGCCTACCTCTGGATCCCCGAGTTATCTTGTTGAAGATGTGCAATATCATAATTATATTAATACCAGATAACATATTAATATATTGCCATTAATAGTGTTATAATATATTACTAATAGTATTCTATTACTTATTTTATTATATTACTAATATTATTATATTACTATTATTATTATATTACTATTATTATATTACTGTTATTATTATATTACTATTATTATTATATTACTATTATTATTATATTACTATTATCATTATATTACTAATATTATTATATTAATGGTATCGCTAGGTTTTATTGAAATGGAAAATGCATCGAATGGACGGAAAAATACTAGAAAATAATGAGTATGAATCAATACCTTAGAAGGGGTATGTTTCCTTGCTTCAACTCAAGGGGAGGAGGATCGTACGAGAGATAGAGGCGAAAAATAGCGGTGGGCATTTTGGCACTCAATGAGTGGGGGGGAACCACGACGAGAAATGAATAATTCCCTAAGGTCCTAGAAGGGAGCAGACTTTCATTGGTACAGCTTACTAGGGTCGAAAGGGCCTGTAAGGGCATGGCAGGGGTACTGCTCGCCACTAGCCTCATTTTTCTGCTTTGAGATGGCTCTTGTGGAAAATGTGTATCGACGTTTAGGTGTCGTTGGTACATATTGTTTTTTAAGTTATACTAATTGCCTGTATAAGCTTTCCGTCACTTTATGAAGTGTTCTTATTTTCATTACAGGCGGAATCGTGGTGGTGTATCACGGGACAGGGAAGAGGCTTCTGGAGGGTATCATCCAAGGCGAGGCGCGGATTTGGATGATTTAGTTGGGTAGGCTACGTGTCTCGCCGGGTGATGTATTTGGCTTACTTGGCTGGGTTGCCGTCTCTTCGGTATTCGGAGCTGTTGATTTGGGTGAATAACAGAGTGTTCACAAACACTTTAGATTTAGTCACAAATTGTTTTTCCCAATACTTTTCTGCAAGGCTAGGCTTCCGTACGGGAAAACGATTGTGAAAAGGCAGTTCTATCTCAACAGGGTAGCCAGGTGATCTGCTCCTGGCGTACGGCGTGAAGGAACGGTACACCTTCAGAAGTCACACTCAGTGTTCGCTAGTGAGTTCAAGTGGTTTCCGATCAGTCGTTGGAAGGAGCATCTTCATCCGCGTGCAATAGACATGTTTAAAAGTGATGAGAAAGTGGCGGAAATTCTCCGATTAATTGGCGGGAATATCGACAAGAATTCCGACCCGGTTCTGGTGAGTTATAAATCGATCAATCGGGCGAGCGCTTTTCACAATAGGGAGGAAGCGACTGTGTGTATTGGTATGGTGAAGCGAGTAGGGATGTGGGGTCGGTGGAACAAGCGGTGATACGGTTTGTGAAGCCAGGAGAGGTAAAATGGCGGGGGGGGGGATTCGAACCGGCGTGGGACAATTTGGGGGGAATGTGGTCTTCGAGCGACAGCAAATGTTACTCGTGCGGGTGTGCATTGCTTTTATACAGAACGTCTGTAATGGTATTTTTCCACTGCTAACATTTGCGGTAGTTCATTGGTGCCCTCGCTGGGATTCGAACCGACGTGGGATACCTCTTCACCTGTATAATTGTGTGAACGCCGAGCGAGAAATTGAAAAATAAGAATTATTCTATTTCATTGGGTCATGCTGTAATATTTATATTGATATGATTAATGTGCATTAATCAAATTAATATCGTTGGACCGCTGCTAATGGGAGATTTATCATCAGGAACATCAGACAGAGACATTTGTGAATCGACTACTTGCTTTTATGTTTGCAAATACGAAGAGCTTCGAGAGGCTGTTACAGTTGCCGAAGGTTGCATTTAAAATGGTGAGGGGGGGAGGAACTTGGAATGTGCTGTAATAAAGTCAACGAAAAGGATCTTTTCCAACAAGAGGAAATCCGAAAGTATTAGGCAACGGAAATACAGTGAAAACGGGACAACACTTTGTGTCGCCGTAATTGTGGAACAATCATTATGTTGCATACAGCAGCCGTGCCGCAGGCACTGAAATAGTGCAGATGAGTGGAATTACGGGCATCGAGGGGGCATGCTGGTTTAGCGGACTGGATGCAAATGATAACTTTGGTATAATGTCACATTAATGATCGAGAAAATGTGTGACAGTTACTGATAGCTACACGTAGTGTTGAGTGAATCACTCTCTCAAAATTAGTCCTTCTCATCGCCACTGCTGGGGACACTAGATGGTCTCGCTCGTTTTGTGAGATGAGCTCGTCTCTACATGTTCTGGCATATAAATAACATTACCAAACTATAACAAGGTTGTGTGTGTTAATTTGTGTATGCCTGGTGATAATATAGTTAATGATATACATCCCCGCTATTGAATGTTGCCTTATCAACGCTTGCTGCGGTCGGCATTTGAGAAGTGAGGGAACGGTTGGTGGGCATTGAAACTTGAGAAACTGCCGTGCGGAGGGAATTGTCTCATCAGAGCTGTTCGGTGAAAGCATTATGTATACTGAATATTTGAGCGGAGCGAAGTGTTGCACGATTTACGTTTTCGTCTTCTGTCAGACCTGCAAAGATCAGCTATGCATTAACATCAAGCATATATCGACAGATACATGATTGTAAGTAGCGCTCGCCCAGATGATCGATTACTAATAATGTGAGGTAAGCTCACTATTGTTATTATTGGCATGTTCGATGAAAGTCGTTGTTGAGTGGCGTTGTTGAGAGTTAGTCCATTTTAAATTGGAGGGGAGGGGATAATTGGCAACGATTGTGTTTTGCCGACTTTTCATAAAAACGATCTAGTAATGCTACGGCAGTTTTGAGAGTGGTCTATCCTATTTCGATTTAGTAATGCTACGGCAGTTTTGTGAGTGGCCTATCCTATTTCGATTTAGTAATGCCACGGCAGTTTTGTGAGTGGCCTATCCTATTTCGATTTAGTAATGCCACGGCAGTTTTGTGAGTGGCCTATCCTATTTCGATTTAGTAATGCCACGGCAGTTTTGAGAGTGGCCTATCCTATTGCATTCCTCGGGAAATATGAACCCGAGTTTGAGCGGCGTAGATCGGGGTCTCGACTCGAGGAATGCTAATATGAATCATGCACAGTAAACCATCTCTGTGTAGATCTTGATAAGGGCTTTCGATCGGCGTATAATACATCATCGTTGAGAAGTTGCGAGGATGAGGCTTTTCAAATTCCAAACTTTAGAATGGATCACTTACGTCGTCTTCACCATACTTTAATTGAATGATAAATAAAAAGTGAATAAATGATTTCTGCGAAGAAGCCGGAAGGAGAAATAACAGGAGTCGTTGGAGAATCTGCTACTGTGACGAGCAGCGTAAATTTGTGTTGGACGAATGCGTTGCGTTGGCATGCCTCGTGAAGCCTGATGAAGAGCTGCACTCGAAAAAGTAGAGTCTACTTCACACGGTTTTCCGAGTGCAGAGTCGAGTGTCTACTTAGTAGACCCAATTGAAGTTCTAACACTCGCAAATAGGTGGTGACTAATCAGTAGAGTACTGATTAGTCACCACCAATTCGACACTACTGATAGTAGAGTTTGATTTGACAGTTTTTTATCCTTGCCTGATGCCCCGGGCAAGCCTGTCTGCTGTCTCCTCCCCAGCTCGTGCTCGGAATCTCTCTGTGAGTTCTCGGAGTGCATCGAATGATAAAGTTGGCGATAGGGAATTACTACGGCAGGAGGTGGGCTGCTGGGGAGACAGAACTTGTGCCGTTTCCGAGCTGGTATGCTGCGCGATTTTTCGTGATGTTTTCGATGTGTTCACCGATAGCTTCAAAATTTCGGAGGCTAGCTGGGAGCGGAACAGAACAAGAGTTAAAGATTATTGGCGGAATTCTAGTACAGTCTTGACCCCCAGTCTCTGGCGCCGGCCGGATGATGATAATGATGATGATGCTCACACTCGGCCAAAATTGAAATCGGTGTGAATACCGTTACGAAAATACACAATGCTGAGACGGACTAGGGATGGTGGTGGAGAAAGCCGGACGAGAAATCGATACTGAGCGTGGCAAGATTGGCTCCGAGAGGCGCGCATGTGGCGTTGAATCTACAGCTCTTCCTAGTGCTCTCCTCCAATGCTCTAGTGCTCATATACGCATATCGGTTTACGCCTCGACAAGAGCAGCTTATATCATATAGAAGGAACGCTCTTTGTCTTGTGGAGAAACGCGAAACGGTTTAAGAAAACGCAATACTCACAGTGCGCAGACAGGAGGGGATCACTGGGAAGTGCGAATTGGAGGCGTGGCGTAGGTTACTCGGCTACGGCACGCAGTTGAAAAGGAGAAGGCAGCGCGTGCGTTAATACAGCGACAGGTGGGCGATTTGAGGAATGAGTGGTATGAGATTTGACAGTGTGCAGGTTGATGATCAGTCCCTGGAGAGAGAGTTTTGGATACAAGAAAAGGCGGAAGAGACTGCAAAAATTAAGCAACAAGTGAGCTTGTACTCGGGATCGAACCTGCGTTGTACGTTATAGTCCTGATCGAAGTGTTGTGATTATGTAGCCGATTCGGATAGTTAGTCGGATTATCGTGGGAAGGAGTGTTCGGATGGTGGCCGTGTTGCTGCAGTTAACGAGAGCGCTGCATGAGAAGGACGAAGTAGTGTCGAAATTAAAGGACCTCGAGCGCGACTACGCTGAGCTTTGGAGTACAGCGCGAGACTTGGAGAAAAAGAATGTAGGCTGGTTCGAACGCAAGACCTTTCGGTTGCAAGTTTCCCCTTCACAGGCGGCCCTGGCTGAGCTGTTGAAGACCTCAATACCGTCTAATACGAAATCACTTTCGTTGTCGACTGCTATGCCGGGCGGGCTGCTGCAAGCTCTCTCATCGGATTTGCCTCAGAGCACCAGCAATGAAAATAGCAATGCGCTGCGGGCGTCGGCACCTGGCAAGGTTCTGTCGGTTAGCGGCAGAATATTGGCCCCGCCGCGAGGTGAGTAGCCCTACATTTGGACGCTTTGGACGTCCACTCAGTTTTGCTTCAAGCAAATTGCTTGAGAGTTCCAGGTGGGATCTCACACCCCATGCCTCCTCGGCCTCTTCGGCCTCTTCGGATCTCAAATTCCGGAAATCCCTCCATGCCGGCCATGGCATGACCGAAGGCGGTCCCCTATTAGCCCACACCTCTCTGTCGAAATTGAAAGCTGCCCCGGTAACCGCCGGTTCGACGAACCGGATTCGTTTCTTCCACAGTCTCCGAGCTAGCTCAGAGCACTACAGCCCGGCTGTAACTTTCCTGAGGCAGAAGGTTATCGTGTACGTAGAATGATTGGCGCCGCACGTGCTGCATTTCGTTACAGTCGAGCATGATGCCCATATGCATCTAAAATAACTGTAGCGGTTATGCTTCGTTATATAGTATTAGGCTGTTATATTATTACGGTTCAACTTGAGTGATAGTATGACTTAGTTAAGGTGTTCAACTTGAGGGCTGTCTGACAGCAAGCGTAGCTGTCATAGCTGTCGAGATAGCAGCTGTTTCGACAACGCTACGGTTACCTCATTGGCGTGCGAGGCCAATGATAATCTCATTGGGCTTCGGACAAAAGGACACCTCTGAAGAATCTTCATATCTTCACTGAAGATGTCTACGTAGTAGCTTCAATCCGATAATTTGGGCTATTTAATAGAGGGGTTTGTTTAGACTACGACGACTCCAACACACAGCACTTATCATCTTGTGGCGTATTGTGATGGTTATTCGCCACTCAATCATTCGCTATACGCCAGGCATAGCAAGTAGAGAAGAGGGTTCAGATTGACCACGGGCTTCTGCACCGGCATGAGGTTCACCGATTTATTCAACACCGTACTGAACATAGGCTACTCTAGGCTTGGCAACGTTGCTGGCACAAATGCTCACATGCTACAAGTTACGCGAGTTAATCCTGCTGGGCGACGACTTCATCGGTGCCCAGCTAAGATGTCGCCAGTTGGAGGAAGGTGCCACGCTTTAAGTCATATCGTGCAAAGTCTATACTACTCGTAAGTCTGAGAGGCTGACGTAGTATACTATAGTACTACGTACTACATACTATACTACGTATAGTATGCAAAGTCTGAGAGGCCAAGACCTAGTACGTGGGACTTTGGATAGCCTCCTGTCGAGCATCATTGGTGCTTGGTTATCACTACACGCTTTGAGAATTCAGAAAGTCTCATAAGGAAGCGTATCCTCGAGGATTCGGTAGCGTCGTCATCTAGACTTAACAGTTTCCGTTTGTCAATCACTGGTGGTGTTGTAGCGTGGCTTTGATCGCCAACCCTATCGAAAATTCAGGGAATACCAATGTCAGGTGATGGACCTTTTATAACTCCATTTCTGAGTATCTCGCATATATTTCCGATTCAGGTCTCACGACACTGCAAGATGGCAACTACTCTCAACTTTCGATGGATAGTGCAGACACACCGCCCCCACCGACTTCGCAGCAAAATAACCTAAGGCATGTGCATGCGTGCAGATTATCTAAAGCAGCTCGCTCGATTGATCAGACTTTCGGCTGATACAGCTGCAGCGTTGATTCGGCAAGCCCGCGGCCAGCTCCGGGATCAAGCCGCACTTCGAAGATCGGAAAAGGAAAACCCGTTCCGAGGTATTTACACACGCTTCGTGACAATGGACGATTTTTGTTCGAAGAATCCCGTTCCCTCGCGGATGTGAGAAGGCTGCAATCGTCGCCTATTTTACTCGAGGGCGATGCAGTCCTGCAGGAAGGCGAGATTGGTGAAGATGATGATGCTGATGCTCAGCTTGGTCGGCGGAAGGAGGCGACTGCTGGTGACTTTAACAATAACTCAGGCAGGTCAACTGATTAGTTTGCTTTTCAAGTGATTTTGGTAACTGTGTCTCGGTAGTTGAGTTGATGGTATGTTTACAAACTAGCAAGCTCTGCGTTTTACAGAGTTGAGTGAGTTAAGCTCGATAATTGCGAATAATTTCCCATTCGAGAATAGTTTGAAAAAGGAAGCTTGTCAGCTTAGGTGAACTTTTCAACAATAGGTATCACAGAAACACTGGGCGCCCTGAAATCGACCAGAATTCCTTTATCGGCCACACTTCTATAGGAAGACTTTGTGTATTTCGTGAGCGGGTATACGCGAAATTCTAGATACGCGGGACTTTGGGACTGCACTTTGCTAATTACTCAATACGAAGTCCGATATGTAGATTATTCTCCTCTCTATAACGCTTGACATATCGCTGGCCAAACTTCACTGCATGAACATTCCTTCAGGAAGTAGTATTTTTTAAGGCACATTCGAGCTCTGTGCGGAGGAGTACGAGGATATGGACATGCTGTTTGGTCGGAGTTGCAGCAGCGGAGACCGTCGACCGTCAGGAGGCTCCTCGGCGATGAGGCTCTCAGTGGGCAGCCATGTAAGGGAGACTACTACGGTTCGAGCGGGAGACATTCTATACTGTGTGGCAGATCTCTCTCGCCGCCCGCAGACTATATCGTTAATTTATTGTTAATGGAAAAAATCTGATTTTCGTTTTTTCAGCAGAAAGTTGATTTTTTTTCTGCTGGGTCGAAGATGCTGTTTCTTCATTTTCGGATTTTCTCAGATTTCAAAATCGCCCATTCGCCCAAGTGCCAGTCGAGTTCAACGACACGTCATTCCTGCCGACGAAAGACAAAGTGAGAATCGGGGGATCGCATTGATTGCGACGCAATCCAAGCAAACGATACTCGAGCAGCTCGAGAGCCTCGGACTAATCTAGCGCTCGGAAATCGGCCTGGCTGTAGGGTTGAGTATCAGAGCTGAATACGAATTAAGATTTTGATTGAGTTCGGAGATACAATTATATACAGTATAATTACGATCCATACGATTAAGCTAATAATTGAACGAGTACATTCACAGACCAAAGAAGACAAGTGCATTTACACAAAATTTATGAAGTAGGCGTGCAAAGTGATATTTGTAACTATTGAGATATACAACTGAAGGGGCTTTATTGTTGTATCTTTTCAGCCTTCGATACACTGTTGACTGCCGCATCGCCTCCGATGAGTGGCACATCCCCTTGTAGTGACTTGAACGTTGGCAGTATGGGTTCGAGCCGACTGTCAACGCCAACGCTGGGAAAGAAATTGGTGCGGCCGATGGCGCCTGGTCTAGGTGAGCGTGAGGACCTTGGCTGGGAAAATGCTGTTTTTTTCCGGAAATTTTTGGCTTTGAAAACTGACACTCTTCTCGAGTAACTTCGCGATAATTTCCGCTGGCAGGCGAAATCTTCCGTACATATCACAGTTGGTGAAATCAAACCATGTAACCGTTTTTTAGCTCAACCATGATTCGGAGTTCAATCTTTTCGAGATATTTTGTAGGAAACCAGCAAGGCCATGTCGAGAGCTCTCGAGTGATACCAGTTATACCACCGAACTCCCATCTGCTGTGAGGCCACCGCGCATGGAGGGAAGCTCTACCCGGCTTTATGCTCACATTAAGTTGTTCACTAACCGCCGCGGGGATGTCAGTGGTCCACCTGACAGGAAGTTTATTAGCAGCATTTAGATGCTGAAATTACCAACAGAATCCGAGCTCGAAGCATTGCTCGTAGGTTCGTCACCGCCCGCGTACAGTGGCCTCCCGGTGAGCAGCTCAAAGAAGCGTTACGGGCGAAGTAGCCGTCCGAAACGGTCCGACAGAATGAATGTACAAGTGCCCCTGCCGTCGAGAGTGAGTGTCATCGCTGGGAATAGAACCGGATACCTTTTGGTTCAGCGAGGAGCCATGGTTTATCCCTCGCCCGCTAGACCAACTGGGCGGTTGAAGTCCGGCACGGTGTGCCCGAAGCCGAGCCCTGAGGGGGTTGGTAAAAAGAATCTTGGCAGTGAGGTGAGGTCTCATTTTTCCGATTTTTTCCTTTTCGGAAATTATGCTTCAAAAAGATTTGGACTGGTAAAAATATTTTGCCGACTAGGCCGAATTCTTCCAAATCGGTGAATTGCCGGAATAATCGTCATGAAAAAAAGTTTTGCCTTTTCCTCTTTTTCCCTGACAGAAAGCAAAGTTGCCACATCGAACAATCTGGAGACGGATTAAGAAGATCATGAACTTCGATGGTTAATCCGGAACCACTCCACATCGGAATCAGCTTTTCGGGCAGACCGCGAGTTGATGAAAACAGCCTAAAACCCCGGAATTTTTCGATTCCCCGAAAAGTTATCAACCGACGAAAATTTTTGTTCACGATGAATTTCTTAGCTTTGCGATTATTTTTTCAACTTTTTCAGCTTCGAGGTGGTGAAGCTTCACAGCCACTTATTCAGCAAGTGACCGGGAATCAGATTTGTAATTGTGTAAAAAGCGCGCGCCATGGTAATCGATTTACATAGGTTCTTTCGGAGGCTAGAATGGATTGCTATGCCCCGCCTGTATCGGTTAAACATGTTTAGAGCTGCATGGACAATAAGTGTAGAAATAATTGAGGAATTGCAAGATTTGTCAAGATTGCAAGATTCTATTATTCACGGAGCCACTATAAACTGTTCATTCTTGATTTATGTCACGCGCCACGAATTAGCGTATAAAAGTGAACGCGACTGATTGATGTTATTTTTTTGATAATCCCGAATGAGTATTCTTGTTCGGTTTTTTGTTTTTCCCCGAAGAATTTCGTGGCGCAGTGACTTTTCCTTGGGTAGTAACATGTACGATTTCAGTGAGGTGTGGTAAGCATGTATCGAAGGGGAGTTTCAAAGAGACAGAATTTGTGTGGTGTAATTTAGTAATTAATACTGTTATTGAGTTAATGCTCGAAATACAGTGGCAAGGGTTGTAAGTCATATTCTGGATAAGGATAGATTTATCCGTTTAAACCGAGTACGGGACCGGAGTCGGTGATTCCACGTAATAAAATCCATTAAGTGCACAATAGGAAATTTCTTTTTTGGTATTAGGGGCATTTCTAAGGTATATAGTGAAGAAATTAATCGAAAACTCGTTGTACTTAGTGAATGACTGAGTTGTTAAGAAGCGTGCGTTCTGGATGAAGAATCTTGCGCTTTTTTCCCGGAATTTTCCTCTGTCTTTCGGTGAGTGGGTTCCTCAATCGCAAGTGATCTATATTTCTCAATGCCTCCGCGAAGTCGTGTTAAAGAAGATAATTCTGTTGGAAAGGAAGAGGAATCTGAGGTAGGCCCGTGGATTTCATATCTGCGTGTTGAAAAGGCTGTTAAGTGACAGGAAAGATTTCGGGAAAATTGGGGAAAATTTCGGAAAAATTCGAACAAAGCAGGGAAAATTCCTGATTTCACCCAGGGAATATGCAGTACTGGACTCCCAGGGAGGGGGGTGTCCGACTTAGCCGACCGTGCCAGGCGCAACTTCCTGAATTGGCGTTTCCAGGTTATCCCTTTTCGCGGAATTTTACGGAGTTTTACGGACGACTCCGTTATTAAGGAATACGTGTCATAGGGAGAGTTGGAGATGTTTTTAATACAAGTCATATTGTGATCAAAACGTTCCCGAGAATCTTTTGAAGTCCCTCGCGATCGAGCGTCATCTGTGAGCCTTGAAACTTTCGAGGCGTCGACGACGACAGGGACGGCAGGTCGCCCCGGGGGGGTTTAAAAAAAAACAGCCCCCCCCCAACTTAAAACCACTACACCCATAACAACAAAAACTTCAACGACCACAACAAAAACAAATACGGGGCCGCCGACTCCCTCGAG
>JAAPAO010000258.1:0-46090 GCA_013115145.1 Perkinsus chesapeaki | reverse complement strand
AAGACATGCCGCCATCCGGCTGTCGGTCAACACCTTCGCCCTCTTCCCACTCTCCCGAAAAGATAGCGATTTACGGTTATCAACGGTATCCGTGGTAATTCCGATAATGCAGCAGCTCAGAGAGACATTGTTGAATCTGCCTGGCCCGAGGAGTTCGGTGTCCATGCTGGCACAGTCTGATGATATTGATACGACCCCGTGGATGCAACCAAGGCCCTTGGTCCAAGGGAGCCCAATCCCAAGTCTTGACCTCCAAGGGCTCCTGTCCGAGAGGACCTGTCGCGATTCCGCACCAAAACAGAGTCACTCTGTGTGCATTGTGCAACATCATCCGGAATAACATTAAATGTTAGCCATTCCCCTTAGGCACGAGGGTACCACGATTAGTTTAGTCATCTCGACTCAACTTGAAACCTTTTCGTGGCAGCGCCATCGGAAAGGACGGTTTAACTGTTGAACTTCAACACAGAAGTGATGTATACAAGCACCGTGGGACGGTGACCGTGCTATTCATGGCGGAGTTACAGCAGCGACATTCAAAGGGGGGATGGCCATCGGCCTGGTTACTCCTCTACTGCCGCTTTCCTGATCGGAAGATGCCAACGATAGGGGGTCCAGTAGCATCGATGGTGCGGCGACTTGCTGCACTTGCCCACTCACGCCTAACAAGTGGACTCCCGCTGGCAGGGGGACGTTGAGGGAATGCTCACCGGTCCCTGGAAGTGGAGAAAGTAGAGTCTCGAAGTGACCGGGTCTCGAGAACCTGGAATCGAGATAAATGAGGGTCATGAATGCGTCGCCGCCTACGCTGTCTGTGGGGGAGTCCCTTGCAACGGCACAAATGTATGGTGGCTCGAGGAATTGCCCGGAGAGCTCACGATCTCGTGCTTTGGAGGCTCCTGCTGCTTTACAATGCTTCGTAAACTGTCAAGAGTATTGTAGACCAATTGACACTCTCTAACCTCAATACCCGTGGGCCGGTGGGTATGTAGCCAGCACGGGAGTGTGCTGGAACATTCCAGATGGGAAGATCTGAGTAGATGACATCATCCTAACAGCTGTAACACCTTGCTGATTCTTAGAGATGTACCTGAATGACTACAATATCTGGTGTTGGCTACCGGTTGCTCACTCATCGACTTGCATGGCTTCCTCCCTCAACTTTTTCCACTTACCATCATCAGTGGAGCGACGCACTCGGAGCCCTGCAATAACTCCACCTGTCCCGCTCGACATTAAGTAGCTACCTCTCCCAAAGCCAGCCGAGCCAGACGAGAATAGGTTAGTCGACGGGGAGGGAGCAGTCAAAGGGGGGTTTGTGACTGTCGTCTGAAAACTAGCTATAGATAGTCTGCGAGTATCCTCTTTTCGGTATTAATAGCTTTCAATTGTATATGTACCAAAGAATAAGAATCCGAGGCACCAAGGCCAAAGCGAATATCAACTGGCGCTTGAAATGGAGCACCATGATCAGCTGCTTCGAGTTTGAGTGCACTTATTGCGACTTCGGCTTCCATCAATTTCAATCGCTGTTCTTCCAGCTCTCTAAGGAATTGAGCCTCTGTTGCATGTGATCGATAGGCAGTGTACTTCTTGGACTCCTCAAGCTCTTTCGCTCCTTGGACAAGTTCTTCTTCCCTGCCATTCAGATCGGCGTGCGACCTATGTGCCTGTGAATGTTCACAAGTACCTGGAATTTCAATGCCTCATACTTACCTCAGATCGAACTTGTTCGGCGGCTGCATAAGCTTCAGCCACTTGCTCTGCCCGACTATTGACTCGCGACGCAAGTTCCACCTTGGTGCATTCCTGATATCATCACCTCACAGCTTAGTACTCACCATACTGTCCATGTCTGCTCGGACATGGGCCTCTTGTTCGCGCAAGAGTTTAACTCTTTTTTCAAGCTCTGCCGATTCCTCGGCTATCTGTCACTGAATCACTTCTAAGCGTTGATTACTATAATGCACCTGTAGGCGTTTCCGTTCGAGAACTTCCGACTCGGCGGCAGCTCTATCGCAATGTCGCGCCACTGCCACCTCCGCTTCTGCGGCACGCCTCTGCGTGGCGGCTAGGCTCAGATCCACAGACTTCTGAA
Source organism: Perkinsus chesapeaki (assembly GCA_013115145.1). NCBI lineage: Eukaryota > Perkinsozoa > Perkinsida > Perkinsidae > Perkinsus > Perkinsus chesapeaki. Next base: position 43,992 of record JAAPAO010000258.1, on the reverse strand, counting down.
CACATCTAAGCTTCTCCCACTCTGCCCGCAGCCTGAAGAGCAAGCTTTTCGACAAGTAAACGATAGAAGGTTGCTTTACTTTCTTTCCTGGTCTTCCATATCGAGCTCGGCTGCCTTCTGTTGGGACTCCAATGCCAATTTCCGTTCGTTCAAGTCCCGCGCCGCTGCCTCGACTGCAGCCTCCCTCGTTATGATGGCCGACCTGTAGACTTGGAATCCAGATAGAGAAAATAGGTTTCCGCCGGTGCCTCGTATCGCGCTGCATCTGCCTAGCGGTCTCCTGAAGTTCCTGGAGCCTTGCGTGTTCGGTCTGCAGTCTCATTGACTCTGCTTCTCTACCGAGCCGCTGCTGCCTAGAGAACGAAAGTGTCCTCGAACTAGAAGGCGCGACTACTTCTGCTCTTCCTCAATCTCTCGGGTAAGCTCGCTCAGCTTCGATCTCTCAAGCTAAATACCATTTCCTACTCACCACGCGGCTTGATGACCCCACCTCGATTTGCCGTTGCTGCTCCCTCATTGATGCTTCCAGTGATCTTACGAAGTTCTCTCTCGCAGACAACTGGTCAGACCTGAACGATACTCGATGACCCGACTTCTCGGCAATAAATCTTTGGTGACTTCATCTGTTCCGTAATGGCAGTGGTTCCCTTAACTGCACTTGCCACGTCCTCCCATTGAGCCATATTGGCAGCCATCTACACTAGTTCTCGCTATAGAATAGTGTCCACGCCATACTTGTGCTGTGAGCTCTGAAAGCTTCTCCCTCTCTCCAGACGCAGCCTTCAATGATGCCATCTCGGCCTCTGAACAGGAGGCCTGACGACTTCTCTCAAGGGAAGTGATGACCGACCTTGTTTCCGCTTAAGTATGTGTATTTCTCTCTCGTGGTCAGATTTGAGAACTTCTATTTCCCGGCGATGCTGGAAAACTGCTCTCTCCATGGCTAGCTCATGCCTGACACAAGCATCATGTGCATAAGAACATGCCAACCCGAAAGCAAGGCTGTGACGGGAAATCAGGTCGGCCGGCCAGCGGACCTCCTTCCTTCGTCCAAGACAGCTCGACGTATCTCCTCTTCCGCGTGTTGCTTGTCCAAGGCACGTTGCTCCTCAAGTCTTCTGATGCGCTCTGACAAGCAACTCAGTTGTTAGCGGTCATGGTATAAAAACACAAACCCAAGAACCTACCTTCATATCGATCACGATCATTCTCCACTTCTTGCCGAGCTTGCTCAATTTTCCAGTTGAACCGTTCAACCTAACATGATTCCTCATGCGCAATCGGTGACGACCTATGTTTAGTATCTCACCTCATCCTTGAATCGCGCCTCATCTATAGTTTTTGCTCTCTGTAGATCAAATAACTTATTCTAAAAATAGAAAAGTCCCCGCGCAGCTTCTGTATATCCAGTTTGGATTTGCTAGCACCTCCAGAGTTTCTTGGACTCTTCGAGCATTCCTTTCTAGTTCGTGATAGCCAAGATTGACCCTGAATGCCGAGCAAGGGTTGGCCATGTACTAGAAGTTGCTCCACCATGATGATGATGATGATGATTCACAGTGGCTAGAGGTGCTATAATAATGTGACGGTATTACCATAACACTGTTATAGAGTGTTAGCTAAGCGAGTGGGCAGTCAAAGACACCGAATTTACTTTAAAAGTTTATCTTGCATGCTTCGCTCATCGAGCTTGTCTTCGCTTTTCTTGTGAGAGTCGCCCACTATCGGATGTCCTGTCGTTGGGAGTCAAAGGGTGCAGCGATGTCGATGACTTGATACCTCCAAAAGCAGTTCCCGAAACACCGTCCGGGTTTGCGACTCTGTCTATTGGAGAAGCGTCCAGTGGCGACCTTCCGGTGGCATTCAGCGGTGTGTGAAGCGTTCCAGATATTGCAAGGCGTTTGTTGAGCAGCCCTGGAAAAGGCAGTGTTCTGTGCCGGCCAGAAACACTGACAACGCCGCTTTCCAGGCCTACCAGAACTTGTTGAAATCAGAGGCTTATTAGCAGCCGAGTTGATGATATTCTCTTTGTTGTTAGAAGGTTGGGAGGAGCTATTTGGAACAGGTTCCCTGATCATCTTCTGGCGCAGTCTCGATACAGCGTAACTTACGAACGCTCCTCCTCGGGGCCTCCGAGCAGGCCTACGGGCGTCCATGCTTCAGGAAAGAACATACAAAACGCTGTTTACCTTGAATTGACGGCAGAGGTCCAGGTGCCGTATTTATTCTCGCCTCATCGTTACCTTTCTTCGCTGGAGCGGACGATGGAGCCGAGTTTGATTCCGCTTCCTTCGACTCGCGCACCTTGGAGCGGTGCCCTCCATCTAAGATTGCAACTCTATCTAGCGATATGTACCCCTGGTTGGGTTCACTGTGCATTTCACTCGATCAGGGACTACTGTATACTGTCCGTGACAAACTGACATGGCCCAGTGACATTGACATACCATCCCCGCTCCACTCGTTGAACAAAGCATCAAATTCTTCGTCGTAACCTCCAGTTGGGTCCACATGACTTCCTACAGATTTATGGGATGGCAGAAATGCGTTACTCGTTGAAATGCTGTTTGCTACAACTCACCACTTTTCTTCGATTGTTCAGAATGGATCGACCCGGTTTGAAGGAGCGCGATTTCCTAGTAGTCGCATGAATTTCTTTACTCTGCATAGGCTACCTCTTCTAGCCGTTTGTTCTCTTCCAGTGCAGCTTTGGCAGCATCAGCGCTCACCACTGCCTTTTGTCCGCTTCCTTTAAGTAAGCTATCTAATGAGTCCGCCATTTACAAACTCAATATCCCTGTAACTTATATTGTCGTACGTCACCAGTGTTTCAAGGATGGCTATGAGCCCAAGAACGGCATTATAGTCTCACTGCCACGATACCGAGAGGCATCTGGAAAGTCGTAATCTGAGTAGAAATCTAACGAGTGCGGGCGATGATGTCAGAAGTGCATGAGTGTGATATACACACGATATGTATTTGTTTGATTTATTATGTGGTAATGCCATTATTTGCTTCTTAGAAGGAGTGGCAGTGGTATAAAAAACGACGCTTGAATCAGTTAACCACTTTGTCCCACGACTAAGCTGTACGGGCTGTACAGTACAGCCTGAACCGAATAGCGCTCGAGATCTGGGAATTAGACTCAAGTACACACGCAATAAGTTAATAAGTGATGGTTGTATCAGATCACAGACGTAAATTGGTATAACGTTAGCACTTTAAATTGACATTTAACATCAACTCAGCACCACAGGTATGGGGAGTCCTAACAATGGTGAGAATTCTTGAACAGAGATTTACGGCACAGACAGACTTGAGACCTCCTCAGACAGGACGATCGAAGGGAGTATGACAGCGCACATCTAAATGCTCACTGATTATCAGGGAACACAAATGAAGGATCGGACAAACACTCCTCAATGGTGGTGTATTTATAGTCGGATGGCATGATAGTATTGCCCAGCATAGTGTTGGGAAAATCGACGCAATTCATCCTACCCATACAGAAAATGGCGTACTGTACGGCCCACTTCTCATTGTCGCCATCATCACGCATAAGTCTGATTAGTTCGGCCTCATCAAAGTGCTTTTCCGGGAACTCGTGGTCTGGGTAGAGTTTTCTAACCCTAGCAAGGTTCTTTGCCTGAGTGCTCGGGTTAACCTGAAACTGTACATACTTGTTGACAGTGCGATCATCGGTGGCTGCCTTAGCGATCATCAACCCGGCATCTCCGACATAGTTGTTATAGAAAACAGCATCCATGTTGCCATAGCTCTCGATGACACCACGACCGTACTTCAAGGAAGGCAAGAAATAGGGGAACAAGCCGCCCATGAAGATACAGGTCCATTTCATACCAGACTTGCGGACCCGTTCCTGCATTCCTTTCTTCACGTCAAACAGTTTGCACATCCCCCACGGGATCGCACCGGTATGAACACCGAATTCATCGGGGCAGAAGCGTTGGACAGTGCCGCTCTTAACAGCTGCATTAATGATGTGACCCTCAACATTCTCGATAACAGGAGCTGTACCATGCATAGCACAAATAACAGTATCAACCTTATTGTCACGGAATGCAGTAGCCACTGAAGCCTCATCTGTAAGGTCGGGGACTTCTACTACCTATAAAGGGGGTCTGAATGTATTTACAGTATGAATACTTACTTTAGCACCAGCACACTCTAACTGTTGTATAACAGACTTCTTATCAGTAATGCTACGAGTGAAGGCGATTACAGCATTTCCCAGCTTCAGAAGGGAGAGAGAAATCTCCTTACCGAACATACCAGTGGCACCAATAACAGCGACGGTATGGGTTGGCATTATAATCTTATCAGTAGGTCTCTTAAATAACTGAGTGGCCGCCGGTTAATTGTCTGTATAACCATACTCCTCATCCTAGAAGTCACAATTAACAACCGCACATCATTTCTCAAGCCAGGTATTTGAGCCCAATCGAGCGCTCCTCATGCCAGATCGCTAGTTAGCGCACACTTACTTTCGATTACTGAATGATTAGGGAGACAGAGATTGTGTCACGCGGCTGCAATAAAGACAGGAAGCACAGACGTGTCACGGCAAGGAGGTGCATAGTGCGATCAAATTAACACATGGAGCAGGGTATTGACAATCTATCATATCACGGGAATGCATGTGGAGGACGAAAACGTCCGCCTCTACATTTATCGGTTATGGGGACGTAGAAGATCATCGACTCGACGACATCGCAACAACAAGGTTTTGCCGTCGCCCTTGTTTCTTCGGTATTTTCTTGCCGATAGTCCTTGATATCTATGAACAAATCCTTTGCTGCACTTCTCGTTAACACTTAACATTCAATGTGGTTAAGAGTAATATCTATCAAATACTGTGATACGTGTGATTAATGCTATGTACTGACATCTCGAGGTTGCAGTGACCGATGCGAGATAGCTACGTAGTGAGCATTGTACAGTAGACCAAGATCAGGCGCTTGTGGGAATAGGAGATACTAACTATTCACGTACTTGCAAGCCACGAAACGCGTATCAATGGTAATTTACCCTGCTTAAACGGGTGGATGTGTTTAACTCTCGGATGTGTCAGCAGCGGGTGCAGTGATAAAACCGCACGGTTTTGAAGTATTACCGGCTTACAGGAATACCTGGGCGAGCCAAACAGTCAAGATGCCTTACACAAAGGAGATAAATCCAGTAGAACGCACCGGAGGGCGAATCGAGCGCCTGTGCCTCCCGACACCCCAGGATTTGAAGTCCTGGCCGAGCACCAGCCCGGGTCACCAGTGCACCTGTCGCGATCCGCTGGAACATAGGATATGCAGTTTATTCACAATTGATCAGCGCGGCCGTCAGTTCTAAGCATGAATCCACCCCGGGTTACTCTGGCTGTTCTCTCTTACACGCGAAAAACTACAGGCCGTAGCCTACAGCCCTGCGATGGTTCTGATCAACGAGCAGCTTACTGCCTGACCTAAATCTTATACTTGCTCCCCACAACGCCCTTCGATTTTATCTTTCTAGAACAAAGCCACCTTTTTCAGCGATATCTTTCTGCTCTCTGTCTTTGTCCCCCGATATAAATACATAACACAACAATCAAAAAGCTGCCTTCCTGGAGAAACCTCCTTCGAAACCCCAGAGAGTCAACTGCAGCAGCAACTGTGGCTATGATAGTAGCGGCGGTGGAGCTTTATTGATTCCCTCATCAAGTCGAAGGTCGTCTGTTGATTACCCGACTTAGAAGAAAAAGCCGACAACCTTGCCGCCGGTATGCTTGCGACGGGCCTCCTCATGGTCCATAATGCCGTAGGGAGTAGTAAGGACAACGTGGCCGAACTGGCGAGAGGGCAAGAGATCGGAAGCCAACTGAAAGAGAGTAAATTTTATAACCTACTATAGACTATTCTCATTCCTACCTGCTCAATGTCACCGGTCTCGATATCGAAACGAGGCGAGATGACACCGCACTTGTTAATACGGCCGTTGAGGTTGACAACAATCTTACCGGAACGGTGATCATCGACGATCTCGAAATCGCCAATGTATCCTACAACAGGAGACCGCCAATAAAACTTGAGTTGTGACTATAATTATTATTACCGTTCTTTTGCATGACCTGCAAGAACTTGACGATGACCTTAGAGCAAGGTCGGACGAGGACTTGCCTTTTACCGGCCTTCTCGGCGTTAAGGATTGAGTTGAGGCAGTCACGCAACACAGACACACGTACCATCTGACAGTAACAACAACCACATTACCCAAGTCACACTAGCTGGAGGACCCGCACATTTACAAGTCTGCCACGTCCAAAAACCTCACCGAAAGATACCAGTTACAAAACGAAGGAACGGCCAAAGCTGTAATACCCTACTAGCCCTCTAGAGTAACCCGCAAGTGTTATATAAGCCGCCATCCCAGCACTACCTTGGCAGGAAGTCTCCGAAGGGGTTGATGCAGGTAGTTTGGCAGCGATTGAAGGGGTAATCGATCAATATGGCGGGCGAGAAGCGAACAGGCGGAGCGAAGCAGTTCATGTACTTGGATTTTTGTGGTGTCAACGAGCACGGCGGCTGGTGGCTGAGGAGGGCTCGTGCCGAATTCGCCTTGGGGATTCTGGCTTCCTTGCGAGAGCATTGAACTTCATTTTAAGCCCATTTTTTGAAAGGGAGATCAGTCGGGTATCTTAAGGGATCCTCGAGCTCTCGCGCGTTTGACGCGCTTCGACCTAAGATACCAAATATGAATATCTACATAAGTTAAATTTAACGGGAGGTGAGGATCTGAGGTGATAGGTATCTTCGTAGTTGTACTCGTTTGATGAACCACGTATCTTCTAATAATAACAATGCCACAGCAGCTTTGAACGGTAGCAGCAAGAATGCTACTGCCGCCCCTCAATCAGCCTCTGCTGGCACTGCCGCTAAGTACATCATCATCGCCGCCGCCGCCCTTCAGTATCTATTATTATTCTCCTAGGTACGTCCCACCACATAAACGTAGACAAATGGAAGCAGCAGGCGGCGGGGCTCCTGCCGATACCGCTCCTCATGTAATAGACTTCCAAAGCTGCGCTAGTATTACTCACCGCTTCGTCAGCACGGCACTCGCCATCTCGAAGAAGCCTTCGGTCCTGGCGCCTTCACCAGACAATCATCATCGGCCTCTAGCAGGTTCGGTGGATCCAGAGATTCTTACTCGTACTAGGGAGGGGGGAGGGAGCTCCACTCGCCACGAAATTGGACATAATGTTCAGGTCATACGGTGGCAAGGGAAGGGAGCACGGCTTCGGTGGGTTGAATGCTTTTTTGTGTCGATTCCAGCTTGCTCGTCGCTTCAGGCGGTCCCTCTCGTTTCGGCGAGTCTCGATTCGGCGGCGATCGCGGCGATCGCGGTGACCGTTTCGGTTTCGCTTCTAAGCCGAGGTAGCTGAATGATGGCCAGCGCCGTTGGGCACTTAACTTCAGTTACTCTGGACATTCCAGAGGCGCCAATGATAGATTAGACTGGTCTCAGCCGCCTCCGCAAGGTATCTAAGGGGATGCTGTGGTGGTGGGGTAGGGTAATGTGGCAGGTGATGGCACGTGGATGCGCAGAGACGGCAGGAGACCACAGTTTGAGGATGAGAGAGAACTCTTCGATCAGGAGAATACGGTCCATGCTGGCATCAACTTCGATCAGTAGTGTTAGTAGCGGCAGATGGTCTAGGTTGATGCGTGCTTCCTCAGATACGATAAGATTCCTGTAGAGGTTTCCGGATCGGGGGCGGCTGATCTGAAGCCGTTGGAGCAGTTCGATGACGGTGAGGTCGAGAAGTCTATTGTAGAGAACATTAAGAGGTGATGGTTATAGAAGGGGGCGAGGGGAGGTTGAGCGTGGGGCTGTCTGATCAGGTGCGGATTCGACCGCCCTACTCCGGTACAGAAGTACTCGATACCGACGCTCAACGCTAGACGAGATCTCATGTCATGCGCACAGACTGGCAGTGGAAAGACTGGTAGGCACCAGCAGCAGAAGCATAATTTGAATGATTAAAGGAAGGAGCGGTATGAGTATGTCAGGTGCGTATTTGATCCCTGCTATTAATAATATGCTTCGAGATGGTCCCCCAGAGGCCACTTCTAGCGGGGACTACGGCCGTAGGAAGGCCTACCCTGTTACTCTGGTAGACAACAAGAGGAGGAGGATCAGCAGTGCCCCTGGGCAATAGTGTATTGCTTAGATTCTTTCACCTACTCGAGAGTTGGCATCGCAGATCCACGAGGAAGCTCGGAAGTTCTGCTACAACACTGGTAAAGAGGCACAAGTTCGATCCCTGGCGGAGGTATTTTATTTATCAAGGTATTCGCCCCGTTGTCGTGTACGGAGGAGCAGATGTCCGCACTCAACTTCGAGAGCTGGAGAGAGGATGTGACATTCTCGTTGCTACTCCTGGCAGACTTTCTGACCTTATGGAAAGGTAAGTGTTTTTGTCGTGCGTCGCTCCGCTAAGAAAATATCATTTTCAGATTCCGCGTTTCTCTATGTCAAATAAAGATGTTAATTTTCGATGAAGCTGATAGAATGTTGGATATGGGTTTTGAGCCTCAAATTAGGCGTATTGTTGAGCAGGAAGACATGCCTAGCTCAAGAGATGGCAGACAAAGTAAGTGACCATAGTTTTAATATTTATACCATATTTCCGTCAAATCTATATATTACTACCACCAGTATCCACCTGTATTTCACGCGATGTTCACCATTACCCTTACGAGGGCGAAACTGCCATTACCACTGCCACTTTAATGCTTTTTAATGATAATACTACTTCCAAACACTACCATTACCTTCACCAGATTACCGACACGGCTCAGGTTCCCGTCATCGATTAGACGTTGCCCGATTGTGTAGCGTGTTGTAGACGACCCTTTAGCGTCTTGTGAATGCGATGGGAGGGTTCTGATATTAGGTGCAATGTTCTCGGCTACCTTCCCTCGGGAGATCCAGCAGCTAGCACGGGATTTCCTCAAGGACTATATCTATTTAACAGGTAAACTAGTAAATGCTGGTCTGTGGGAAAATATTACTTTTTTAGTTGGCAGAGTTGGGTCGACTCATGGCTCTATTAAGCAGGTTATGAGGTAAGTTGTCACCGAGGTGTCGAACGATGTTTAGCATGGGCATGCCTCAGATATGTTGATGAGAACTCAAAGCTCCGTGACCTTTACAGAGTCCTTGAGGAGCAGACCGAGGAGGGACTTACTTTGGTAAGGGACAGTTTTAGACAGCTCAAGTGTTACGGCAGCAATCAGGTGTTTGTTGAGACCAAGCGTAAAGCTGATGAAATCGAGAACATGCTCCGACGAGACAGGTGAGTTTTTACGGCTTCAGTGAGCTTGCATTTGCTGCGATAGATATCCGGCAACTTCGATCCACGGTGATCGATCCCAGTGGGAGAGAGAGGAAGCATTGAAGGCATTTAAGAGCGTAAGGGACAGACTAGTTGGTAGGTTAGATGTGGTTTGGTGATGTAGGGAGAGCTACCGATTCTGGTGGCAACAGACGTCGCCGCGAGAGGGTTGGATATTAGTCATGTGAACCTTGTTATCAACTATGATCTTCCTAACAATATCGATGACTATGTTCACCGTATAGGAAGTAGGCCTGACCTTGGACACTTATCTCGGTGCAGCTTGTTTTTATAGGAACCGGACGTGCCGGAAATCTCGGTACGGCCATCGCCTTTGTTAACGAGGGAAGCAAGCCGATCCTCCGGGATTTGTGGGTAGGTTTGAGAATGGCTGGTGGGAGGGTTGAGGACACTGCTGCTGCTGCTGTTGTTAGACGCTTCTAGAGGAGAACAAGCAGGAGATCCCTCAGTGGTTTACGAGCCTTGTACAGGAGACCACCAGCGCACCTGGCCGATTTGGCAGAGGAGGTAAGGTGGCAAGAGAGAGTTGATTAGAAAGGAAAATAGAAGCATCGTTGTTGTTGTTATTGTGAGAGTGAAGTTGTAGATGACTATGTAACGTGTCGATTATCAGTAATAATATTACTGTATAATTAATTTATTTTTAGCATGATTATTTATATATGCCATATTCTGCCTATCATTGATACCATATAGCTTATGAATGATGAATCACGTCTGAGTCTGTAATTAAGAGTAGCAGATAGATGTGCAAGCTAATATATCCACTCTTTATCCTACTTGTCATCATCATTATCAACCTCTCTGTCCTCTTTTCAGGCGGCAAGGGTAGAGGTGGTGGACGTGGCGGTGGAGGAGGGTTCGCCAGTAGAGATGTTCGTCAGCCTACTGGTCGCGGTGATTTCCAGCGTTATGAGCATAGGAGTGCTGGGTTCCTTGGCAGACCCGGTGTTGCTCCCCCGGCTCCAGTGTAATAATCTCAGGCCATATAGCCTACACCCCTGCACCCCCTGCTGTTTATTAGGGTAAATACCAGGGCTGCCGCGATGCATCAGAAGCCTGCGGTCCGACCGCCACCTACTAGAAGTAAGTGTTGGTCGTTCTTAATAAGTGTTAATCTGTTTTCAGCCGTTACTCCCACTGAGGATTCCTGGGCTGATGCTTGGTAGTTGTTCTGATTCCTGTTGGTGATTGTATCATCATCATCGACAACAACAACAACAAGTCTTACGTCGCGAGCAAGCCACTACTGTCGTCCTGTATGTATTCTTGGTCGTTCTTCTTCTTCTCCTCTTCTTACCGTTATTGCTGATGTTGTTTCCGTCGCTGACGACGACGTCGTCGACAACTGCTGCTGCTGCTGTTAGTTAACCTCCTCCGGGTTTGCGGGTAATGCTGTTGTTTGGTGTTGTTATTGTATGCTATTAGCCGATCTTGACGCCGCCGCCTACTGTGGCTTAACCTCCCTCTCTCCTTTACAGCCATAGTAAGCTGTATAATATATAACGGCGTCGCCGCCGCCGTAGTGATAACAACAATTGCTATTGTTATCCAACGTCATCACATTCCACTGCTACGCCTTGTACAGCTATCATAATCATACGGCTAATAATATATGTTACATTACATCAACAACAACAACAGCAGCAACTTGTTTATTCCCAATCTGGAAGGTGCATTGTGGTGGTGATGATGAGGTAGAGTTGTTAAACCTGTCTTTAACGGCGTCTACTCAGGCGGCTAGTGGGAGAGACTATGGCTAAGCATCTGCTGCTGTTGCTGCCATCACTGCCGTTGTTGTTGTTGTCGTCTAGTGGCCACTTTCTTCTCTATCACCCTGCTCAATCCTTTTACTACTGTTAACACTGTTTCCTTGTATAACATTTCCGCCTCGCTGGTAGTAATATCTTTGAGGACGACAACATCATCATCAACAACAAGAAGAAGAAAGATGAAGACCTCCCCCAGTGGCTGCTACTGCCTGCATCGTTGCCGCCGCCCCCGCCTTCTACTACAGTTCAGCTGTCTCACCAGTGGCATTACATAGTCGCCTTGCTGTTGTGTTCATATTCACCAAGGGGACAGCAGCAGACATTGTGACGGTGCTCTCTCGCAGCCTGAGCCTTTTATCCGGCCTCTGGGCCTGGAAATCGTTATACAAGAGTATCCAAATATGGCTGCAACTACTGCTGCCGCCGCCGCCGCCGCCGCCACTGCTACTACTATCGTTTCTAATATTGCATGTCAACGGCAGGCAACAGGAGGGGATGGAACGACGAGTCAAGAAGGGCTAGAGGTGGCTAGTGGTCTCGAGGAAGGGTGTTGTAGACGGCGAAGACCAGATGAAGATAAACAAGAAATAATAATTTATGTGGAGCCTCACAAGGATTCTCAGCTTTACAAAAAGCTGAAAGATGCTAGAGATGAGGTTGGGAAGTGTTGATAGGATTGGGAAGCATTGTTGAAGTGATCAGGCACGGGAGGAGTTTGGGGCTGACGAGAGCTACTTTTATGGCTTGCATTCAAGCGTTACAGGCTTTTTCAAGGCGACTCCAGAGGAGGTTCAAGGTGGGTTTTCGTGCTCTTAAAAGATTCCTTACTCTCCGCTGCTTAGCTATCCTCCTGGAGCTCCATTGGGCATTCTTGTCCACCTTGGAGAATAATAACACTGACTGCTGCTGCTGCTGTGTTGACGGCGTTGGAGATCATCATCACCTTACCGCATCATCCTTGCCAATACTTCACAGTACTGGCAGTACCAGTACCGTCTCCTCCCTCTACAACACGGCTGCTGAAGAAGAGGAAGACAAGGACGACGAGCAATCGCCTAGCAGCAGTCTGGCTAGCATGGTGAGTCGCCAGAATCAATCGCCAGCGGAAAAATAGCTCCTTCGAATCTCCACCTTCGGTTGATGAAGTGAATTCTGGGGTCAGAGTCCATGGGAATGGAAATATCCAATCGGTTACGACTTTCGAAAACGCTACATTTAATCTTTGTCATCATCGAGTAAGTTGTAAGGATATGAATTGAAACGGTGCTGACGTATTGTCCGGTGGAGTCATATCCGATAACTCATCAGGTAACTGCCGCGAGCTGCAACTACTCTGGTCTTCCAGCGAAGGCGGAAGGTGCTCAACTGGAGAAATCTCCGCGTAAAGGATGCGATACAACAGCAGCAGCAGCAGCTGCTACTGCTGCTGCTGCTGCTGCTGTCGTGATAGATCCTTCTTTGGTAGGCTGCTGTTTCACTCTATCTCTTGTATTCATGTTTCCTCAGCAACCGATCGTCGCTGGCCCGGTGGTGAAGGTGGAGAATTCCGTTGTGTCGCCGGATGGGTAGGAACACCTTTAACCGTCAGCGATCCGATAGCAATGCTCAGGTGTGTGTTACTGAGTGTCAACTACGACAGCGTTTCCCATGGAGTTCGTGCTGCTATCAACGGCCTTGCTGAAGGTGCATCATCATCACTGGGTACGGTGTAGGAGTTGAATGACGTCGAGTCAGATACTATTAGATTCAAGAGACGTGCTCATTTGACCCTGGCTAAGAACAGACTGGGAAAGGAGGGTCAAGCTGTGCTTGACTTCTACAAGGAGAAGCTGTAAGCAGCAAGCCTCCACCGCCCGTCTTAGTGCTTCGATCATCGTTCCCTGGCTCGTTCAGTGGCTGTCCCCCGTCCGAGTATCAATCGATAACCAAGTGGGACCTTGTTGTGTACCAGCGGACCTTCCGCAGTAAGAGTCTGGAGACCCAAGGGCCACACCTGTTCAATGTAAGCCGTCGCCCCACTGTTGGTCTTTCAGCTCATTTCAGGAGCTCGCTCGTTTCCCCCTACAATAGACCTCACCGCTTTGACGGCCACAGAGCAACCATCATTTTCGGCAGCACCACATGCCGGCAATCATAGCGAATTAATAATATATTGCACAGCAATTCACTACTCTGACATGCCGTCATAGTGGTGCTGCTGCAACTGACGTTGGTGTTGTTCTGTTACAGAACTCTGTAGGTCGTCTTGTAGTGATTCCCTATTGTCTTTGACTGTCGTAGTAGATCTCCTTGTGGCCTTAGTCGTCACTGGGAGTGTTAATCGACATTGCAAACCTCCTTATTATTATTCTTCTTATTACAATCCTATAGGTGGTGCCTCGGTATCGACATACTTATTGCGGAGATGCCAGGCTACCTAAGCCCAATATTTTCCATTTTCATTTACTGCTCTGCTCCTCTATCCTCATAACGATTAGTGTCCAATGGTGCTACTGGTGGCTGCTGCTGCTACACTGATCGATTATTGTTATAGTCTTTGTCGTAGTCTGTCGTAGTCAATACGTGGTGCGTTGCCAGCTATGTGGGCTCGCATAATCAAATACGTGGTGGTCGTGAAGGCTCGCAGGGGCCTTCTATTTTGTATAGATATTATTATAGGCGGATGGCCGCTGATGATGATCATCGTAAATGGAGCCTTATATTAGTGCTGGTTTTTATTAACATAAATAGTTGTTGTAGAAGATGATATCACCACTTTCAGTACAATTGTTTGCTAATTATTTCGGAAAGTTGTAAATAGTTTACCCGTATCATTTAAGACTTCAATATGAGATATTTTGCTGCCGCTATAAGTGTTGTTCTGAAGTGGCTGAGAAAAAGTGGATTGAAGCCACTAGACGATGCTGGTCGGGTTCACTTTCTGAGATCTGGTAGACTATTATGCTGTCCTTTGGTTGATACCGTTATACAAGTGAGAACATAAAGTTCAAGTCCGTTGAGATTAGATATGCCTTATTCGGGCTGTAAGGTCCGAGTTGCTATGATGATTGTGATTCGCATGTTGCTGCTGACAATAGCGTTTGCTATCGTTCAAAGACTATCGATTCAAACATCACGCATTTCTAACTGCTACCGGTGAAGCTGATGGTGTGGTAGTTTGGTTAGTTTTGCATGATGCTATTGACTTATATGCAAGTTGAGAATAACTCGACCAATATTAGTTATGCATAAATAGTACGTCGAATTGCCTCTTGGAGGGATTCTGTCGTCGGGGTTATAATAAACGTATCTACGGTAAACACTGTAATACCCCCTTGTATTTACAAAATTCGTACTGGTGTTGTGTTGGTAAGTCAGTCATACAGGGGATGCATGAAAGTCGCAGTTTATCGTGAGCGTGAGCGTGAAACTTTGAACCAGCGCTTTATTGCTAGTCTGGGATGATTACGTGTGTGGTTTAATCTCGGGTGGAATGAGAGTCGTTCGATTGATCGATTCTTAGTGTTGAAATTGATCGCAAAATCGAATTGACTGCGAGTCTCTAATCTCACTCTGATATCAAGTTAAAAGTTCTAAATTGGACTACCGAACATCACGCGAGTTTATACGGTTGGAGTACAGAGTACGAATAGGGTGTTACTGCTTAAAGTTTAGTTAAGCCTTCTTAGCTTAGTTGGTAGAGCACCCGCTTAGTAAGCGGGAGGTCGTCGGTTCGACTCCGGCAGAAGGCTCTTTATTTGCGCTGCCAGCGCAGTGTTGGTACTACGAAGTTTTCCCTCGTCACAGTTTTACTGTCTGCCTCATCCCGTGCCTTTCGAACTATTGAATGCCCGATTATCCCCCTGGTAGGCTAATCCAGAGTCGTTCTCTCGATGATTGGAAAGCTGCTGAAAAAGGCTATGAATCGGCGCTCGAGGTGAGGCGTGCCTTTTAATGTCACACAAACCTCCGTGAACCCAGTTGCTTGTCTCCATAGGTGGTTGGCAAGAAACGAAAGGCCTGGCCATTACTGCGCGAATTAGACGAGGCGCGTCGCCAGGTGATTTGTGCTCTCGGTCTGAAGGCCCCGAAGCTCTCCGCGATCTCGGCGGGAGCGACCGTTGTGTTCAGTTTGGCGACTCTGATGAAAATCTCAGCCGCGAGAGTCTCAAGCAAATCGTGAAGTGGAAGATCACGAGAGGAAAATTCCGACCCTTGATGAAGATGGTATCCTCGGGTGGCCTCGTTGGAAATATCGTAACTTTATCCAATTGTTGCAAGCTTGAGCGTAGCAAGTACGAAAACTCTCGAGACGCAGAGTCGACCACTATTCGGTGACTTCAGTGATCGAATCCACCAGTTCTCTTGGCTTGTCATCCCTGTTCCTCATGTAGGTCGAAGGGAACTCAGAAAAGGCCGTCGCGGATGCATGGAAAGCAGCCACGGAGGAAGTAGCTCCACTTGAATTCGAAAGCCCGTGATAGGCCTTTCAGCTAGCCCGAGGGAACCTGATCGAAGCTGTGGTAGCGCTCACAGCTCTTAGAGGTACGACAAATCTCCATTACATGGTTACACGGATGCTCTGTTCGACCCGTTCTCGACATCGTGTTTTACTTGGTAGAATTTTAGGAGTTGGAGTAGCAACAGCAAGTGCAGTGCTCTCTACTCGGGATCCGAGTATTCCATTCATGAGTGACGAAGCTATTCTAGCTTGCGATGTCCCACGGAAGTAGGCCAACTGAGTGAAGGCTTCCCTTAGTGCCCCGTTTTTTCAGATACGATCTCCCAACGTATAAAGCTGTTTTCGGCCATATCGCGCAGACAGCTGCTGAGCTTCACAAAATGTCCGAAAACGAGGCCGACTGGACCGCTGAGAGGGTAAACTTAAAACGCCTGTGCAAGCGACCATTCCCGCTGCGGGAATCCCGCAGGTTCAGCAGTGTCTCTGGGCGAGCAACAACATGCCGAAAGAAGCCACAGGCGATAACGAGACGGGCAAGCGCAAGCGTGATAGCTGAGGCAGAGTCGGCCATGGATATTGGTTAGTGCATCAGTTTGGCCAAGATGAATTCAGTGTTTCACATTTTACCTCATAAGTATGATAATGCATCTACATCTATCGCGTTATACAGTATGGGGTATCTAAAATGACCGAAAGTGGCGAGCTATGGCTATTTTATTCGATGCATCGCAACAGTTACACTCCGACACCCAGCTCGTGCTCCCGCGATGTTCGTTTTTGCTTGCTCACGTTGTACGCACCGGGCAAAGGGTTATGTTTTCACGAATTCTACACCCCACCCTCACAATGGTAACCGAAGCACAGGGAACTCGCTCTGCATAAGTTGTGTAGCGACTGGGTGCTATGCTTTTGGCCTTCCTTGGGAACTGCAGAGGCTGCACAGCAAGCAGTATTTGCACGCGTGCGCATACCATATTTCCCTCAAATAAGTACCGTGACACCTCCTGTCCGTGCCTATGTGTATGCCCTCTATTGGGGCAGCACCCTTAGGGTGTATCCGAAACCCGAATTAACTCATCTAAAGGGTCAGCTGTTGACTTCGCCCGCTGACCGCGAATTCTCCGGTTGGGGATTCGTACTGGCGAAGGTTACTCGTATTCTCATTAGAGTTTACGGAACAAGCCGATAGGGATTGTCGGCAATTGATTATCAATTGATTAATTAACGTTTGAAACACCCTTGTCCCATATAGGATAAGGAGGAAACACGGCTCACCAGTCCAGCTCTGTTGTGGAAGCCAAGCAGATGTTCCTACACTGTCGCTTATTGAGCACCAAAATATAACAAGCGCTCCAGTGTTACTGGAGCGCTTGTTATATGTGTTTGCTCAATAAGCAAAATGAAGAGTCAGGGAATTAGAAGAGTCAGGGAATTAGTACCCATGGTCTAGTGGCGCTGCGTAATGCCCGAATTTCTTTATCTACGACGGACACGTCTTTGTTGGTTACAACTTCGTTATGTGTCTCGTAGTCCACATATACATGTTCTACCGAACACTGAGCCCCAGGATACACTCGATGTATATCCGGTCGATTGCTCAGAAGTTGTAAAAACTGGGCGGCAACACAACAATAACACTTGTAGAGGCAAAGACAAATCCGTTGACAATTACACACAGGCGGACGATGAATGAGTGTAAATCTAACTATACATATGGTACTACAAGAGGAACAAGAAACATTTCGACGAATAAAATTCTCGAAACGAAAATGAACATAATAACAGAATGGTTTAAGGTGTCAATCATTCTTCTTTCGCACCGCTCTGTTTGGCAAAAGTGTTGAAGACGTGCTCGAGTGTAGTCTGAGTTAGCTGGAAATCATCATAGCCCAACTCATGTTTGACTTTAGGATCCGTAAGGCGAGTGAAGACATCGCCAAGTTTAAGCTCCTTTGGTAGATTGTACTCGCCGATGCTGTCTAAGGACGAGCAGCCCGCGCCAAGGTTCTTCTGTAACCATCGAAGCATTCGCTCGTGTAGCTGTGCACGATGAACACCTTCGGCGAGAGTAGGACCGCTGAACATCCGGCCGCCATCAGGCTGGGGGGAACCAAGAAGTACGACAGAGTTTATGGCGTTGGGATCCGTAACGCCTAATAAAAAATACAACCAACTTTCCGCCGAACAGGTCCCTTACCATTCTCCTCGAGGAGCTCTTTGATTTCGTCGTCAGTCCGCGTAAGGTAGTCCATTCTATCTCCCTTCTTCGCTGAGGATATCCTCCGCAAAGTAAGAGTTCTCTCTCGTATTGGCGCGGGTACGAAATGGACCTGCAGCTTATACCCGGCGCCGTACTCCGATTTGATTTGCTGTGACGTTCCAAGACATCGGAACTGCCCATCAACCTAAGATGAAAATTGTGGCCAAAATGAAGCCCCAACAATCAAGTGCCTACCTGGATGACCATCTCATTGCAAAGTGCATCAGCCTCCTCCATGCTGTGTGTCGTGAGAATCACTGCGGATCTTTTTCCACGACCGTTTGCTATCTTATTTATCACATTCCAAATGTTCCTGAGCGACAAAAGATGTTATGATCGTCATGTAGGCGGCGTCAGTGCGCACCTTCTAGCCTCAGGATCTACACCTGTTGTTGGCTCATCGAGGAACACTATTGACGGGTGACCAATAAGAGCCATGCCGACACAAAGCTTTCTCTTGTTACCACCAGAGAGCCTCGTTCCATAGGAATGCGCGTAGCGGCTGATAAACGTGATTAGACGACTTGCATAAGCTCATTTTTACCTCAATTGAAGTATCTCCATCAGCTCTGTTACATGTCTCTTCAACATCCTCAAAGGCACTCCTCTAATCACGCCGTACCTGCACGCCAAGAGTCGTGAAAGAGGGACGATACTCAGATGGTATCTTACATGGTGAGATGTTCTTCAACAGTGAGGCCGTCAATCAAGGCGTCCTGCTGTGGACAGTAACCAATATTCTTGCGCGCCTGAGAAACGGCATCAATGCAGAGCCTGAAGCTCTGTGACAGCCCACCTCGTCGGTGTTGCCGGAAAGACTCCGGCCAGCAAGATAGATAACACCAGCTGTTGGTTTCAGAAGACCACAAAGCATCTTGAACGTAGTGGTCTTACCCGCACCATTAACGCCAAGCAGACCGAACACACCACCATCAGCCAGTGCATAGTTGAGGCCACGAACGGCCCACACCTGACGAATGACTAAAACTGCGTAACTGCCTTTTGCTGAGCTCACCTGCTTCTTTTTGCTATGCTGATGGAAAACCTTCTTCAGATTCCGAATATACACCATTTGTGTTTCCGGGTCAAGCTGTGCAACTCTCTCCTTCTCTTGAAGGACTCTGTGGTCTTCAAAACCCTGCAGGCTCGCCGGTACTGGAACATCCTTCTTGATGTTCCAACGCGTATTGCAGAACCAATAGTCTAGACAAACCGCCACGACGAAGTAGAACATGCCCATGATGAAGAGCATTATAATATCATCACCAGCGACGGCCACACAATAGTAACCCTCGCTGCCCGGTGTGGCGCCTTCTACGCAGTTTCCGGCAATAACCGATGTCAAGGGCGGGACGACCACCCCGGTCTCACCGTCGGGCGTTCGTACCATCCCCAGTGTAGCAAAGAACATTGTGGTGATTCCATTAGCGAGCGGAAATGAAGGCACCAAACGGAACACCCACATCAGAGGCACACCAGCAGGGTTCCTTAGCCCGCCGTAGAGTAGAAATGCAACGACAAAGGAACCTATCATACCGATAACTAGACCGATACCAACTCGTATGTAGGTGGCCACCGTCGTGGTCCTTGATATGAGAGAAACACAGTAGTTGAAACCAGGCGCACAGAAACAGAAGCCCAGCAAGAGAAGCCATGTAGCAGCTAGAGCTTTGCCGTGCAAGTAGAGATCCAGATTGTAGATCTTAATACAACTGAAGCATAGTGCGGCACAGGCGAAGATAGTGGCGAAATCGTAGATCCAAGAGGATATCCAATACATCGCTATGTTGCAGCCACTGACGTAGAGCTGCTCCTTAACAAGGGAGGTCTTCTCCATCATAGCATACGAAAGCATATTACTGGCTGCGATGATAAAGGCAATAACGAACATACCACCGAGGGACATCGACATCGAGATGTTCACCAAATCCGCGCTCTTTTGCCCGTAGGTTATCGGGAGCGGGTGATTCACGATTGTGGCGTTGGGATGGTCTGTCGACATTGCATAAGGCAGCATGTGCATGGCCGTCATGTCCTCGAAGACGACTCTACTGGTGATTCCATAAGCTGTAGTGTCAAAGGTGGCTGTGTTGTTGCCCAGCAGTGACTTTGAGAATGTGGTAACCGCCTTGCAGATTGCCTGGTTCCTCGGGAATAGAGGATTAACGTTCTTCGTTGGATTAGCCATGAAGTACCAAGGCTGCATATGCATACACTCCACAAACTCAAAGAAGCTCAAGTCCTGCACTGAGAGGTCCGTGATGAGCTCCGTGCCGTTGTAGACTGTTCGAAGCACTTGCGGATGGTCATAATCCCAGTAGCCGCTGACGTGGGTGGTTGGGCCAAGCTCGTACGGGCTACTCGTCGGACCCAGGACTAAGGGCACCGGATCCTTGAGAGCCAGGGCGGCCTTCTGCAGACCCAGGAGCGCCAACAGCGCGAGGAACGGTATGACGAAGCCTGCCAGCGTGGCACCCCATTTACGGTAGCCGTAGATGATACGTCGCATAGAGAGGATCAAGAACTGGTTGAAGATATTCCGCCGTATAGGGATATCGGCATGGATCTTTGTGTGCTGGGCCTTTATGTCTGCATCAGTAGGGTTCTCCGACTTGGCACTTACCTGTAAAGCAAACCATAAAGTCATCCACAGAAGTCTGCTTGAATGAGTATATCAATTATAATCCAGAACGGAGAGGACCATCAAGCGCAGATGATAAATTTTTTGAAAGACCAGAAAAAATTAATTTCTGACAACTTACTTTCAAAAAGACTTCTTCTAGATTAGTAACCGATACACCATACGAGGAGATCCCCAAAACATCCTTGTTATCATCCAACGATTCAAACATCGGCCCGAACTTATCAACAGCCTCGAATGGTATTCGGAGACCAAGTTCCAGGCCAATGCTAGACACAACTGTGACAGGATAGTCTCCTAAGGAGTTGTGGACGGACTCCAGGATAGGTTCGTCGGGAACGCCATCCTTGGTCTTGGCAATAGTCACATTGTAGCCGCTACCTGACAGCAAGCTGCATAAACAGCAAGCGGATGAGTTTATGATTGATAGGCTCACCGTAGTGGCGTTTGAGAAAGCTCGTGGAGCCATAGGCCAACAACTGACCATTACCGATGATACCAACGCGATCGGCCAGTACTTCAGCCTCGTCCATATAGTGCGTCGTGACGCACATTATACGGCCCTCTCTCTTAGTTCTTAAGAAGTCCCACATGCTTCGACGAGCACTGGGATCCATACCACTAGATGGCTCATCAAGGATCACCACCTTGGGGTTGCCGACGAATGCTACACCAACCGACAGCTTACGTTGCATACCACCTGAAATGGATACCAATAGGAACTAGGATAAAGATATCAACAGGAGGATAGTTAGAGGCGAAGTGTAGTTACTGAGCAGACAGATAGATGGTATATCTCTGATGGAACATTCGTTATTACAATTTAGACCACAACGTCACAGAAGTAATGTGCTCCCGACCCTTCACTCGCGGATTCAATGGTTTCATAAAGCCACCGTTAGCTAGCAAATCTTTAGGGTTACGTACAAGTATCAGTGCAGTTAGCTGTAGCGGTGAATACCCCGTTTGAAATGGACCGGTTACACTATCGTGATTATGATAGTGTATACGATAATATCGTATACATGGAGCTCAAACAACTCCTTACCTGAGAGCGTCTTCGCCTTTGCGTTGTATTTCATACCGAGACCAACCTCCTCTGCCAGCTTCTTAGAGCCGTCTGTCTTGAGCCCTCGGATCCTCGCAAAGAGATCTAGATGCTCTTTAACAGTCAGGTCTCCCCATAGCACATTATGTTGAAGACAGACGCCCATACTCCGCCGGATAATTGGCATGTCGTCAGGGACCTTGTGGTTGAAGATGCGAACGTCCTGGAAGAAACGGCAGAGTAATAGGTGGCCACTGACGAGGAGCAATTCGAAGAGTATAGGTTTAATTAGCCTTACAATTGCTGAATGCCATCGAGTTGGGGGGAGACAATGTATACACACAGCAACATGTGCTCGATACCAAGTGATGATAGGATAAGCTCCTCGAGATAGCTCAATGATGCTCAACTCAAAGCGCGAAATCCCCGCCACTTTCCAACGATTTGTTCCAAGAAGACCCCAGACTTACACCGCTGGTGGGACTCACTGTACCCGACAGGACGTTGATGGTTGTTGATTTACCAGCACCGTTGTGCCCCAACAAGACGAAGAGCTCATCTCTGAACATCTCAAGATTGAGACCATTCACTGCATTTATGCTACCAGTTGGGGTTTTGAAACGTACCTACATAACACAACATCACAACAATGACTTCACTAAACAATACTGGAGGAAATACCTACGTCATCTCCAAGGGAGTACGCAATAC
Source organism: Perkinsus chesapeaki (assembly GCA_013115145.1). NCBI lineage: Eukaryota > Perkinsozoa > Perkinsida > Perkinsidae > Perkinsus > Perkinsus chesapeaki. The sequence goes on along the minus strand of JAAPAO010000258.1, from coordinate 21,706 downwards.
AAACTTGTATATAAACTACCTTTACATAGCACTTACTACGTGCTTTATAAATTGCCTTTACATAGCACTTACTACGTGGTATATAAACTACCTTTACATAGCACTTACTACGTGCTTTATAAATTGCCTTTACATAGCACTTATTACGTGCTTTATAAATTACCTTTACATAGCACTTATTACATGGTATATAAAGATGAGTTATATCATCAACTGCCATATAATATGGCATTTACATCACGACATGGACTATCACCGATAAGTAGGAATCCACGGGTAAGCAATTTAACGCTGAACTTTACGTCAGTTATTTGCATATATTCGCGATCAAATTATATTATTCAATCCGTTATATCAATTTAGTCAATTAAGTGATTCGATCTAATAATACTTCCTTAATTAGAACCCGCTCTCCATTGCATTTGTCCTCACTCTATACTATACCGTATTTATAGTACATATTGCTCCACTACATCGCGCACTGAATATCACTACTACTACAACGCACATATGCTATACACCAGCCGCCTTTGCCCCATCAACAACTCACCTTCAAATCATGTATATCAATAGTCTGGCCTTCCCTCAATAACTCTAACTGTTGCTGATCCCAGGCCTTCTCTATACCACTCGCCTCATCAACGCTATTACCTCCATCATCGCTATTACTCCTGGAATCCGTCGGCGTCACGTCACGGCCCAGGATTTCATTCCAGTAGCTTTTCTGGAAGGGAAAGTACCATTTCCGTGTAGAGCGATACTCGTGGGGCACCACTTGATCCAGATAAAGGTAGACAATCGTCCAAACAAAGAAGCCAACAATGAGCATTACCACTCCCGTGGTAAGAGTGAAGCCATGATTGTCCACACTGGCCGAGATGTGCTCGATGCCTATACCGAATTGGTAACCGATATTATTACATACCATAGTGAAGGTGCATTGCGGGAAGAGGGATATTCCCCATAGGGATTGCTCCCTACCGAATAAGGCCAGAGTGAAGGCGATAATATAGTAGATAGCGCAAGTAAAGACAGCGCCAGAGTTAGGGCTAGAAAACAACGTGGAAACGGCAAAGGTAAATGACATGGATGAAAGTTGGTCGAGGAACGTTAAGAGTAATAACCATAGGGAACCGGTGATAGGTAGCATCCAGAGGGAGAATAGGAATACTATTATAGAGATTACAAGATAAAATGCAAAGTACCATAAATACCACGATACGATATACGGATAGTCTTTAAGGCCCATAACACGCATACCTGAACAAGGGAACAACCTATTAAGTCTCAGGCTTGTACTCCTCCACAGCGTGATGTATTTTCTATTAAAGAGTTTCAAGACATCGTGAAGAAGTTTGAGCTTTCAGAACTCCCCTGAGGATAAGAAAGTTGGTGGGACCAAGCAGAACAACATCGGTAATAAGTTTGCCAAAAATTAGCGTTTCAGTTGCAGCATGCAACATCGCTGTTAGAATTCCATGACGTAGTCCAGAAATGATCGCTTGTTCTGAAACGCCTTAGAAACTGCAGTAGGTTCTATATGAGATACACTAGCCAGATACAATTGGAATATTTTCATCTTCCTCGAATCCTGGGGAATGATGTCCCCCCCCCCCCCCGCAGTTCAGTTTCTAACACCCCAGTACTACCTTCCCTTAGCCGTCCAGACCTCTCAGCGATGAGTTTCCGAGCCACGGCAAAGCACGGGAACATATAGAAGAGTACACCAAACATACTAGCAAGACCTTGGAATGCCTCACCAGCACTTATGGTGGTATAGGCAGCATATGGCATAGGGAACTGGCCCAAATAGATAGTGCTATTACCATCACTTTTAAAGTCGTCCAGTACAGCCTGTATGAGACCAAAGCCCATATCAGCATAGTACTCCGGGCCGTTATCATTAGGATCGCCTCGGGGAATCTTTCCGTTCTCTCCCCACCACAGTGTATTATACCGAAAGTATTTACTATTAACAGTACCATTGCTCCTAATGATGGGCTCATCGAGATCGCTCAAGTCTATATAGGCACAAAGCCGATCTCTGTCCGTTGGTTGCGTAACCCTCGTTCGGCTATAGTTGTCGTAATGAATCGATTTAACCAGCTCGTCTGGGTCGTCCAGTGTAGTGCTCACAATCGGCCTCGATTCCATTTCATCGAGCACTTTGCATTCCGGGAAGTTCCAGGTGGTGTTTTTGTCGTCGTATCCAAGTATACCAGCATAGCTATCGGCCTTGACTCTGGCAGGATATCTGTCCCAATCCGAGAACTCTCCCCGTAAGTAGTCCGCAAAGTCCATGGCGTTCTTGCTGCCGCTCGGACCGATCGCTAAGGTCTTACAGAAACAGTAATCGTATAGTACAAGCGAATTCATTCGTGTGAATCTGTCTTGGTATTTAGGGTCCGGAGCCGACTCATTATATAACGGATCATAGGCTATCTTCTGGTATAGATTGACGCCCTCTCTAGCTGGTACTGCCGGAAGGGCCTCCCCTGTGGTACTGTTGTAGTCGATGGTGAACTCATAGGGATATGGTTGACCGGGCTGAGGAGATACATAGAAATAACTTTGCGAATAACTTCGTGACATTGACGCAGCTTGGACTCGAGCAACTTCCTCACTATCAAACCGTAGTATTATGCTACAAATTGCGATATGTAAAAATCATAGTAATCGCTTGAAAAGCCAACAAATCTATTTTTTGTCTTTCCAACGCTCGGATACCAATCGAGAGAGTCGCAGACGACACTAGCGATGATCGCTCACAGTTAGATCAGCCTTTGGTTAGGAATCATATACACATTTTGAGCAGCGATAGATGGAGCCCCTCTCCTCCTCCTCTCCCTTATTACAGTGTTTATAGGATCTAGTGTATTATCGTTGATTATTGGTACCAATAATAGTGCAGCAAAGGATACTATAACAGGTATGATGAATTCACATATCACTGACACTTTAGAGCGTCTAGCTAATACGAAGTTCTTCCACCATAACCCTGCTATCTAAATACAAACAACAACAATAACAGTGCATGGATCTATCAACCTTTACCGTATAACAGTAGCATTGTGGTGAGCGATCTCCAAGACCATAAGATTTCATAAATGTGCTATTAAATGTTATTCAAAATCGAGTTATTCAATAAAACAGAGCAGCAAATATACGGTATGTTACTCAAATAGAGTTTTTGTTGGATGAAAATATGACTATACGGAATTGATTCAAGCCGGTTATTGCTATTATGAAACCGTTACAATTGATGAAGTTTCGACTCACCCAGCAGGCACTAAGCGGGCAATTTACGGACTCGTTTGTTTAGAATATAAGCCGATATTTATACGAATTTCTGAGAGTTCCCCGTTATCAGCTCCATCCCGTCTATACAGGAACCCCTTTCTACCTGAGACCTCCTTAACGATTTATTTTTGGCCTTTTCTTTCTTTTTCTCATCAACGAACGACGATGATGCTGACCGATGACTAGCCAGAGACTCTGATCTTTCAGAGTGATTGCCGGTAGTGCTGGTATTGCCAGCGATGGTCGGAACTTCCTTGCCCCGTGAGAAGTTCGTCATCGACTTCACCATGCAAGAAAATGGGTGAATCCAACTGACTACCAATTAGTCGCTTGTAACTCATAATGGTGGCTACACTATTAACCTGTAGAGCATCTAGAGTCGTTTAAAATTATACCATCACTATTTATCGATGTTATATGTCTTTCCCTGGCACCCTTATATAGACGTAAAGTGGCCGTGTAGAAGGTAGTTTGGTAGTGCCTTATCCCAACAAACCTTACCTTTCATTAAACGACTCAGTTAGTTGGCTACCGGATCAACAGATTATATCAGCATCGTATTCCGCAGAGTCGCAGAATCCACTTTTTGGGTTCAAAAGCCAACCTGACCGGTTCTCAATTCTACAATCGACTTCCTGAGCGGCTGCCCATCTAGATCAATTTTGACAGCAAAAATATACTCTACTATACCCCTGCGTGGTGCTCTAGCCTTCCATAATGCACTTAAACTCTACACTATATCGATACTGGACACCCTCGGTAACACTAACCATGCATCATTTCCTTCTGAGCATTCTTAATGTGATGATATCGTCCATGCTGGGAGTCCTGCCACGCTCCCATTATCTGATAGACATATTTTCATTCCGACAATTTCTCATCCGGGATTACCTTGCCGCCCTCTTGCTGCCATTCATCGATTTGCCTCTGATGAGCTTCGTCTCTATCCAAGGCTTGATGGACTTTGATCGCCTGCGCGATTTTGTTGGCCTCCGCGAATACTTTACCGAATACATTATCACTGTATTTACCAGGTATATAGCCACCGTAGCTAAAGGGAAAGATACTAAATAGGTTGATTGCGACCCCTCCAAGAGAACGAATGTGTTGCCCCATTACATTTATAAACTATATACTACATTTACATAGTATTTTAGCGCGAGAGCTTATGACTAGGACTGCAAAAAAATTCTTTATAACAGCGGATCTCATATACATACAAAAAGAACTTAGTATATCACACTTTCATCACCGTTCTTACCCGGGGACGTTATCACCGAGCCGCCCACCCAAGCCACCCGGATTGTAACCAAGACCTGAAGAAGGTAAAGGGGCGCAAGAGAAGTTAATGCTACTCTTACATTGATAACCTATTTCCCGAGGATCCCTATACAGAGATAGCTCATTGGCTCGTCGAAAGGTAGCGCCAAAAACGTTCTCTGGGCTTTTTCTTGGGACATATCCTGTGTAACCAGGTATACCAGTAAGAGCAAAGCACCCTAAATAAGCAGCTAGTAATAACGCAAGCTTCGCTTTAGTCCACCTATTTGTGGCAGAAATCCGGTACTATTAGATTTGGTGAGAGGATAGTAGCCCGGACCATCTGCAGTGTCTTCGAGCCATTCCCAGCTGCTATCAGGGCGAGATCGACGACTTCTTTCCATTGACTGAACACGTTGAAATTCCCCAGTGTAACATCTATTAGCGTTACTGAGGTTCTCCTTGAAGAGGGTTTAGATTGCCTCCTCGACGCTGTGCTGGAAGAAGCCAGACTGAGCCTGGAAGTGCTGATCGATTTGGATACTCTCCGTGATGAGTTGGCTGATGACATTTGCACTTAACTCTCAACGACCGTTGAGTTAATGAATTCTGAGTCGGCTCTTGAACGGCAACTGGGATAGACTTCTGGTTCCTATCATATAGAGTAAACTATCCAGCGCTTATGATTTTAGCGACATACGATATCTAACAGGCTCAGGAAAACCGTATCTTAGGTTGAGAACCAACCATGTAGTCGATTCGAGATGTTACACTTCGATCCAATCTTACGACCGATTCTGACCTTCCGAGTCATTGGCAACGATGAGTGCCAGTTCAGTCTTGAGTGGTTGTATAAGCGAAGGTGAACGTAAAGCTACTGTTGCACGGGCTCGGTTGCCCCAAGGTGACCGGGTTTATTCGAATGTTGGGGAAGCGTCTCCAAAAGGCCAAGCGCTCATCGACACTGGAGCTCATAATCACGTCAATAACCAATTCCAGAGCCCAACACGTTCAAGACGGTTGCTGTGTTACTGTCTAGGGACACTAGTGAGCGGCGCTTTGTAGGACAGCTAAATCAGCTTTAGCTTTTATTCTGTTCAACGTTATTAGGCCAGCAAAGTTCTTCCCTCTAGCTTCGATAACAAGGGCGTTTAATATGATTTAAGCTGTCAGAAATCGTTCTTAGCTTCGACACATCTTCCGGGACCACAATCAAGTTTTTCCTGCACTTAGGCAAAATATTTTCCTGCAATTTTTAGAGCGCCTTTATCAGCACTCAGCGTTGTCCACAGCTAGACCTAAAATGCTTGCTTCCACTCGGAACGCTCTTACTGTGGCCAGTCGGGCACAAGTGGCTGTACTGAGTCGCTGCAGCCGCATTGCTGGCTTTGCTACCAAGGCGGATCAAGTTGAAGATATCGAGTATAAGAGGCCGGTAAGGCGGGCATTTGTTCAGCTTCGTGGGGCTCGAAGCTTAAGGGAATTCATTATGCGCTGAGTGGGGTTGGTTCCTAGGGGTTCGTTCGTAGGTCTGGTTAGGTGGTATCTATAGGTTTACCGTGCATGATAGGAACTAGGTCGGATTGGGTGTCATCTTTAATTTTGTTCAGGCATATTTCGATAATGGTGCAACCACTGTTATGGACCCCAGAGTCCTCGATGCCATGCTGCCTTACTTTTCTAATATGTAAGCTTCTATAATATTTCTATCTTCACCATCTATCAACAGGTATGGCAACCCGCATAGCCGAAGCCATGCCTACGGCTGGGAGGCTGACGACGCTTGCGAACACGCCCGTTCTCAAGTCGCCAGTCTGATCGGTGCGAACCCAAAGGAGATCATTTTCACCAGCGGTGCCACTGAGTCCAATAATCTCGCCTTGAAGGGTGTTACCAATTACGCTAAGTAGGTTTTGCTATTTTCCGTCCAATGGACTTATGATTCATTTTCAGGACTAAGACCGGCAAGAAGCACGTTATTACCACCCAAATCGAGCACAAGTGCGTTCTAGCTAGCGCTCGTGCCTTGGCTGAGCAAAACGACAACGTCGATGTCACCTATTTGCCGGTTAACCACGACGGTCTGATTGATCTCAAGGAGCTCGCGGACGCCATCAGACCCGGCGAGACCGTCCTTGTCAGTGTTATGGCTGTCAACAACGAAATTGGTGTGGAGCAGCCTTTGAAGCAAATTGGTGAGATCTGCAGAAAGCATGGTGTGTACTTCCACACTGATTGCGCACAAGCTGCTGGGAAGATCCCATTGGACGTCAATGATATGAACATAGATCTTATGAGCATCTCCGGTCATAAGGTCTACGGTCCCAAGGGCGTTGGTGCTCTCTATGTTAGAAGAAGACATCCTCGGGTGAGAATGCGCCCTATTATTGATGGTGGTGGACAGGAGAGAGGCCTGCGTTCTGGCACTTTAGCCACTCCTAATGTAGTTGGCTTTGGTGCTGCTTGTGAGATATGCCAGAAGGAGATGGATAGAGATAAGGAACATGTCTCTAGATTGGCAAACAAGCTATTGGATGGCATTAGAGAGCATTTGCCTAAGGTCATCTTAAACGGCAGTGAAACCGAAAGGTGAGTTGATTGTTTTAATTTTAGCTTTATTTCACCTCATTAGGTATTTCGGTAATGTAAACTTGTCTTTCTCTGCTGTTGAAGGAGAGTCCCTTCTTATGGCCCTCAACAAGGACCTTTGTGTATCCAGCGGCTCTGCTTGCACTAGTGCGAGTTTGGAACCCAGTTATGTCCTTAGAGCGATTGGTGTTGGTGATGACTTGGCCCATACCAGTCTTAGGTAGGCTACCACTATACCCACCTCCATCAATTTTAGACTCTTTGTGGCAGATTCGGTATCGGCCGTTTCACAACGGATGAAGAGGTGGACAACGCTGTTAAGAAGGTGATCGAACAAGTGACCAACCTTCGTGAGTTGTCGCCTCTATGGGAGATGATGCTGGAGGCTGAGGAGAGCGGTGAGCCTCTGCCCAAGGTTGCCTGGAGCTAAACGCGAAGGCTGCCTTGGCTGTTTATAATAAAGGGGACCTTGCAATCTTGCAACTCCTCAACGTGGTACCTATTAGGCATGAAAAGCATGCTCTATTGATACTGCTGGTAGATTAGCTGCTGACGAGTTGCTTGTCGGCGGTAGTTTCGGAATTATTATCAACATTGTGGAGGTCGTCTCCGCCGTCGTCGTTGTCGCTGTCATCATCACCATATTTCATCGCTCCTATAGGCGTACTATTTATAGTTACCATTGCAATCACCGGTGATGGCAAAACACTTACTGTCACTACTGAGTTTTTCTTCCTCGCGGCGTGAGAATAGCGGCATGAGATTTGTGTTTGGGAGGGCGGGTATCTTTGGTTGAAGCTGGGAAGATTCTCTTATGGTTAAGTTTTGTTGTCAGTTGAGTTTTTTCTCCTGCTCGTAGAGCGTCTTATATCCTAACTCCAGCACTACTGATAAGATGCGTTCTTTCAATGCCTTCTTCGTTTTCTGCATCGTTGCAGTCCTCTCAGTCTTCGGCCAAGAGCAGTCCATGGCTTCCGTAAGCCCATCTGCTGCTGCTCTCCCTTTCTCATTTCTTTAATTCAGGAAGTAGCCGTACCAGCGGCCGCCCCCGCCAATCAGTTCGATCAGGCTAAGCCGATCCTTGCTGAGCAGAAGGAGGAGATTGCCGAGGAGAAGAAGGAGATTGCCGAAGAGAAGAAGGAGCAACAGGAGGAGGTAAAATCTTTAGCCCCAGCCACTCATACTTTTGTTACACAGAGCACACATTGTGCTCGGCATGTTCATATAAAGTTTTTACTATGTGGTATGAATAATTATGATTTATCATCTACATCTACTGGTGTATACATTTTAATATGAATTAATATTTATATTTCATCATGACTATCGTGCTCGTTCCATTGTCAACTATTTCTCTGTTCAGATCATCGAAGAGGTTGAGGCAGCTCTTGCCAGAGCAGGGTGGATGAAGCGTGTTGTGACCCCCACCTTCCTCGCTGGTACCTTTGTTACGTAAGTCTAACAACCTTTTTCTACCACATTTCACTCTCATCGCATTTTAGTATCATCATGTTCGTCGTTGTGTGGATCGGCACTTGCTGCTTGTGGGATGTGAAGACTCCCGATAGATTCGCCACGAAGCCCATGAACATTCATAAGGAGTAAGTCAATTCATTTTACCAGTTCCCTTTATTCCGCCTTTTCTAGGTACTAAGCTCACATGTGTGGTCGAGTCCTTTGAGTAGTAGTAGTGTCAGTGAAAGTCTGCGGTCTATACGGCCCCCGCTTCCGATTCCTCCTATTCACCATTACTACTATTGGTCATCACTGATACGCTGATGAGACGGTGGCGACAGCACGATCCAGTACCATTAGATGGCGCTGCTAATCTGTTCGTCGCCTCGATTCGGCCATCGGCTTTCGATTTTCTTCCTACTTGCTCTCTCCTCCTGTTTAGAAGTGCCGCCTTGTGTGGGGGCCTCCTTAGTAGGTGGGCAGCAGCAACAGCAGCTACCATTGATAATCATAATAATCGACTTACATTGTTGAAGTGTTGAGTTAAGTGGTTACCAAGAGGTCTTTGCGGGGCGACGGCGGCTTCATAGTTTTTATACCCACCTTGAATGTTCAAGTGGCTTTCATCGTTCCGAGACTCGTTGTGGTCAAGTAGCCAGTCTCGTGCAGCCCTAGAGATTCAGCTGGAGTTCGGCGATAAGCGAACGGGTAAGAGTAGACTAAGATTGACCACGAAGTATTGTAAATAAGAATAATTGTTCAAAATTACTCAAAAGTGCGTAAATATAAATCTTATGTCTGGTAATGTCACATTACTGACGATACATCACGCCCCTTAAGCACGTCTTAGAATGTATATCATATCTTGCAACTTGGGTTGTTGAGACAGAAGGCCGGTACTGTGCAGTTGAAGGGGTGAAGTAATTGCGATGACATGACTTGCAATGAGTCTTGGCAAATATTCTTACTTTGCATCGAGCTCAAATTTTCTACTTCGAAGGTTTGGACTCCGCTCAACTATTCTTCTTCGCTGAAGCAATCGCTGCTGCAAACCCTGTGTTCTTCGGATTATTTTCCACTTGTGCCGCACAAGTTGTGCGGTGCTCCAATGCTCATAGTGTCATAAGCGTGTATAATAAGCAGACCCCTTGTTGATTAGCAGAGATAGTAGCTTGCTTGGAATACATAGATAGGGAAGGCCACAATTATCTGGTATGTCGGAGAATGCCTACTAGTCACGGTCACCCTCATATGCTGCTATCATTGTACCACTATTGCCGGGGAGAATGTTTTACGATTGTTACTACTTACATTATAATGAGGAAATGGCTCGTTTCGAGAAGCGCTAAGCAATCGACATCTGCTCTCTTATTTACTTTGTTGGACAGGTAAGCGTGGCCCGGTGCTGGCGTCGGGAATAATAACAATTGAAGGCAAGGAGATAGCCTACTGTCTCACTCCCAGCGGTAATAAGCCTTAAGATTAATATGCCTTATTACACTGTTTGTTAGTACTCGAACTGTACTCATTGGATGACGAGTTTAAAAAGGCCAAGCTGGAGCACTCGCACACACCTCGGGAAGGTACTATAAATGGGAGAAGGAAACTTTCTACGGAGCTCCCGTTGTGCTTGAAATACCATGGCTCGAGTCTTTCTAGGAGGACTTGTCAGTTTTTAGCTCCTATACGCGCCATTCGGAAGCAACTTTTATGGGGTAATGTGAGCTGTTATAGTCTTGCCCCCTGATTGGAGTGCGTTCTGGTGTTTCGTCGAGCGTGGGAAGGCTCGCTCACTGAACGATTCAACGGCATTAATCCCGACAATATCTTTATTGCTAATATCTCTTGGAAAGCAATATATAGGATCCTTAGGCTTTAAAGGGAAGTATCTGGTAAGTGGTATCTTATCAGGTCAGTCATTCACGTGCGGTGGTCAAGGCTTTATAGCCGGCAATCCCGTTATATATTTAGGCTGTCAGGAGCGGAATCTTATTGAGGTAACTTAGCAGCAAGGGGGGGAGAACTGGAGAACGACAGGGTTAGGTATTCGCTCCACAACAAAAGACGGTCATTCACACATACTTCACGTCACCATCCGAGGGTGATGCGGCAACTACTGCTGAAGGGTTGATGGATGGTATAACTTGCATGACTATAGTACCAGCTAGGGAAGATGAAGGTGTGGATCGGACAGCTGTTGTTGCTGGTAGTAGTGGTATTTGGCTCCGTTGTGTTATCAGTCATCCGCTTTATCACAGGATCGACCTCGGGAATGGTGTATGCCTTCAACTCTTTGGATAGTCCTGCACCATCAGGAGTTCTCAATCTAACTCTACCGAATGTCGGTGAAGGACAAGGTAACGCGGTGCGGAGCCCGAAAGTGGCCTGTGTGCAATCAGATTTCGCTCCGGTATTGTCCGTGTTTTCAGAACAACCGGGAAGGAGATCCCCTCCGGCGGTAACTGCGGTCTGCTACCTTCACGATGAGTTCTGGGTTGGCCTGGAGAACGGCAGTATTGTTGTACTTGATAGGGAATTTACCAAGCTTGATACGCTTACGTGGGCAGCGGGACTGGACTTAACTTAGCTTACGTGTTGCCCTTTAGATCCCCTTCATCAATCCCCTCAGCAGAAAGCGGCGACGAGGCCAGTGCCGGTGGCAGGCCTCGGGCTCAGAGCTTTAGCGGGGATGGCAGCCATGATGCTATCACATGCATCAACTACTGTGAAATGCTCGATGTGGTGTTCACTCTAGCAGCCCATCATACTGTAGTGCTATGGAGGAGGGAGGATAGGAGCATCGAGCATGTGTAGGCTGGGCAGGATTTGCTCCTTCTTACCAAAATATGGGTTCAGGTATCCGACTTCTATTATGACCTGTGGAACCCCGCTGTCGGCCTTCACTGTTGTGCAGTTGAATGTCAAGATGGAACTGCCTGTGATAGCGGGGGGCAATCCAGCTGATGGGGCGGGAGGCGACCAGGAAGGGGACCAGGAAGAGTCTAGGAATGACGGATCGGATGACAACTCGGAGGAGGCGGGAGATCGTGAACAGAGTGCGGAGGGTGCTGATGCTGGCACTACAACACCTAAGAAAAAGCATCATAAGAAGAAGGGAAAGAAGGTAACTGCGAGAATATGGGGAAAATATTTCCTTATACGTTAGCCTATACTACCAGCCATAAACGTATGGTATCACCACCATTTCCCGTCTCCATTTTTAATAGGAAAATGTCGAAGTGGAAGTAGTGATACGCATTCGAATACGTTCGCCGTTGCCGGGACTAACATGCTTTTATTCTTACTGTGTTATGTATTTAAAACAATAATAGTCAGTACTACGTTTTTCACTATCAATAATAGCCCTTTTTGCAATTCCTTCCACGCTGTATTAGTTTTCTAGTGTTACTGGCAAGTGGCGATTGCCTTCCTTTTAGCATTCCAAGCCCGGAGAGGAGGCCGCCCAGCAAGCAGCCAATGTCCAGGAGGTTGAGAAGCCCGTTGCTCTGATGGTTCTGGGCGGCACTGATGGCAGTATCGTGCTGAGACAGCTTGTTAGTAATAATCTCACACACGCGTGGTTTGGTATTACTTCTGGTAGAGCGCGCTACGGATTCGAGGTTACAAATAATTCTTCTTCGGCACTACGAGTCTATTGCGGACTTCCAGCGACGGGAGGACGAAGAGAACTATGACGAGTAGGATTCCTGGGATCACCTGCCTCCTCCGGAATTCACCCCTGCAGGTACCTATGCCCGCTGACGTCATTGGTGTATGTGCCCAGCAAGAAATGCATATTGGTCGGGGATGCTGGCTGTAGGGTTCACGGATTCGGCCCACTTGATGAGATAGTAAGTGGGCGGGACAGGCATTCCGGATTGATGCTTGCAGCAGTGTCCCTTCTTCTAGCAAGCGCTGAATCTTAGCTTCCAGGTCACTATTTACGAAGTTAAGAATAGTAGCTCTCCCGGAAGTGATCTATCGATGACTACTTGATTAGTTTCGACTTCTCTTTGTTCGCTTGGCTCTCCAAAATGAGAATCTGAGAGTTGATATAGCTCAAGTGGTTCCTAATCGGCGTGCTGGCTTCCACAAGGGTGACCATTATTCGCTGTTATTGAATACGCATTTCCACAGGTCCTCGACTGCTCAAGTATGATACGTTCGATGGTTGAGCATCAGGAGGATAGAGACGCTTTACCGCTGGGCCGCCCGGATCTTGGTAGTAGCGGCGCTGGCGGTTTGGCTTGATTGATTTCTTTCTCAGTGGCATCTCCGGGCGGGGAAGCACCGACCGATTCCGGCGGAGAATGCGTGAGTGAAATCGACCTCGATGACGAGTCGCCTAAACGAGGGGATGACCTGGATGACGACAAACCGATGCCACAGATAGACCGTAGGAATACTCCGTTCATCTCTATTGTGAAGCTTCCATTGTGCTCAGAATTGGCCGATAAAGTATAAGACGACGACGCGGTTGCGGTTGCCTGTTCATCACGTTGCTGGAGCAGGAGCGCATTTGTATACCTTAAATGACGGGAGAAATCAATTCACTTTAAGAGCGGCCTGGAATCGTACTATTTCGCGTGCTTTATCTACTAGCAACGTGTCGAGTGTTCGTGGTCAATACAGTGGGAGAGCGGGCAGGCAGGCGTTCCACTTTTCGTCGAAGTATGCTGCGAGGGTTCATGCAGTCTGAAGATGTTCCGTCACTGTTGGAGTTCTCGATCGATGTTAACGAAAGCCTGGCTGTGTGCGGGAAGGACGGGGGCGTGTTGGCTGTTAGAGACAAGGAGAATGTGGAGATGAGCAACACGCTCGAGGGACATCATGATTGCTCGGTGAGGGAGGGGACAGCGGATACACAAGAACTTCTTCACTACAATTCGTAACGTGGATCTAGAAAGTTGTACAAAGGCCGCGATAGATAGAGGAATTCGAGTAGAAATGTTCCGTAATGTAATCGTGCGATTACCAATCAATAGCGGCCTTCGTGGTAGACCGATAAGAAGGATTTCGGCGACCGAGCTGGCAAAGCAGTGGTAGTCCTCTCCCCGACTCCGCCGGTAATGACCCCTCCTCCCAAGGGCCCGAGACCTCGTCCGAGGACTGTGGAAGCGGCTGCTAGGTGGTTGTGATGGACCGCACGGAGTTCGGTGAGACTTCGGCGATTTTCAGGCCGATGACGGCACGATCGAGCGGTGCGGCAAATCTGGCGCCGCCGAACACAAGTCGTAGTTTAATCGGCGAAGACGTATTCATGAATGAGCGAGGAATCCCTCCGAGGCCAAAGAGTGTTGGGGGTAGTGGAGCAACCAGGCGAGGTAGGTGGGCTGGGTCAATAGTTGATAAAATGTTGCATCTGAGTGGTAGTGTGAGGCGTTCAGAGGCGTTGACGAACAGTAGACTTCAGTCTAGCATAGGAACCTTGATTGTATGAAAAAGCTAGTTTAGCTGTTGTTATTCCTGTTTTCCTGTTCTTTTCAATTCAGACACCTTCTTGTGGCCGCCTCTAATTCGAGGTAAGGCCGGTTGGGGGACGAGCTGGCTGCTTTTAATTAATCCACCACTTTATTTGCATGCCACTTACCCCCTCTCATAATGATCCTTTCACACAGGGCTACCTAAAGTCCATGTTCGCCTCTTTCCACTAACCTATCATAGACCTAGTCGACGGTTGTGAGATCGCTGTTTACCGTGGTCTATCTTTGTGGGGAGTTTAATGTTGTTTTTACGGGCTTAGCAGGAGCCGGTGTATGTGCTCAAGGCGGCGGCGAGTACATGAAATGAAAAACTCTGTACTGCAAAAGTGACAGCACCTTTCAAAAACCCGTATACTGCATGCCCCCTTTAAATGGGTACAATCCTTTCACTTGCCGGAACGATCCGCAGCCTCGCTGAACGGCCCCATAGAAATGCATTAACTGTTCCGCAGACTACGGACCGTAGTGATTCATCTTGTGACCGAAAATGAGTTGTCGCTCGTCCGACCCGACAAATCGCTTGAATATGTCTTCTCTCAGCACCCACAAATATGCATCATGCCCATCCGAGCGGCAACTGTGATATTTCCCTCCTATCTAGCTATCGGGTAGAGAGCTTTGCTCGCCTTGTTGCTGACGGTTGATGCCTAGATCCCCTCGCCTTCTAATTCATCAGCTATCAGTGGCGATTCGAAAGTAGTCACATCAACGGCACCAAATTTGGCGTCTCGGCCTTCGACCATGAGGCCAACAATCAACGATTTAGCACAGAAAGGTAGGTGGCCGCGAGCTTCATTTACCGGGTTTACATTGCGTACGTGCTTGTGTGTGGTTATGATGCAGGACATGAAGTATGTACTTGTGGAGCGAGCAAGATATGGGAGAGGATAAGAGCGCGTCATGTAGCGGAGTTGCAGGAGGCTAAGTGATTACATCTCAGGAAGCCTTGCAGACTTATTGAGTATCTCTGTTTATTTAGGAAAGTGAAACAATCTGCCGCTAAGATTCGCGAAGAGGCACGGGCACTTGAACGAGATAAAACTATGATGGAAGTAGGTTGGGAGCGTGGCTATGTTATCGCGGGTCTTAGTGGGTATTCATAGTATTATGATTGGCTGCAATGGGTACATGGGCTCATGTGTAGGAACAAATGCAGCATTTGAAGAGCAGCAAGGAGGACTTGCAGAAGCAGAAACAGCGAGTGCAGGCAATGTGGGAGAATGTGAGATACTGGCGATCAGGATTTGGTTCTCACCGCTACGGAGGGGTGGGTTACATGGTTCATTTCAGACAAAGAAAATGCAGAGTCGAGAACTGGAGTTCAAGGAGCAAGTTATGGAACTGGAGGCGCAGAGAACGAGCCTTATGCGGGAGAAGGAGAGGCTGGTGATTGAGGCACAGGAGCTACGGTGGGCGATTCACTGCGTATCTACCCTGTTGTGGCGGAGTTACAGATTTGACAGATTCCGGGCTTGTCATTTAGTGTTCGGGTTTTTCTCAGGAGCCATGAAGAGGTTCTCCGCGGCGAAATGAAGCGCAGTCACGACGAGGCAGCTGAATGGAAAGAGCAGGTGGAACTCCTGACGAAGCAGACCTGCGTAAGTGGTGACACGGTCAAAGAGTGTAACTCAGCAGAAGACCAGGAAGGAATTAGATAGAAATTACAGTAGAAAAGTTGATATGTTTGGCGATGTTAGGACTGTGATGCAAAACTTACCGCATTGGAAACGCGGCAGAAAATACTGAATGCCCAAGAGGCTAAATGGAAGTCCGAGCTCAAGGCCAATAAGGTAAGTGGTCGATAATAAGAAGTGACCTCGATGAATTTCGCCGCTATTCAGGAGGAAGTCAAGAAAGCTGAGATGGCGGTGGAGCAGGCGACAAAGCAACTCAATGATCAGGCCGTCGATTTGGCGAAGAGGGAAGCGGCGTTAGCGTAATAACGCAGAAATGATGCCTGAGCGTTTTGAACTATCTGCGTTCGAGCTTGAGGCAAGGTGAACCTACTCAGGGCGACCAAGAAGGAACTACACGTGGAAAAAGAAAAGCTGAGAAGTGAGAGAGAAGCGAGCGATTGGGAATTCTCGAAGCTCCAGGCAGCTAAGGAGAATGCGGACACAAGACAGGTGGTGGGCGTATCACCGTGATTCCGCTGTATTGCTCATTTGCAGGAGGCCATTGAGAGGCGAGAAGCAGCTATTGAGGAAGAGTTAAAGAGGATAGAAGAGCAGCGCAACGAGATACTGACTCTAGAGGCGGAACTGACGTAGCGCTAGGGTGGCTAAATGCACAGTTGATATTAGAAGTATCATACGCAGTAGTACACTCCGTGGCCAGAATGAATGAAATGCCGCACTGGAAGAATACCCGTTTCTAGGAAAATGAAAGAGGAGGAAAAGTTGGAGAGGGCGGCACTTCGTGAAGAAAAGGAGGCAAGTATAGCTGAACGCTCGAAAAGCCAAGCAATGCTGGAGGAGCTTGAAGCAAAGAGAGTGAGGCAGAATTAGACTTCGTCCAGTGGACGACGTCCCGCGTGGATTCTGAATATTTAGAATGAGTTGGAGGCGGCAGAGCTGGCTATCAAAGAGGAGATCCAAAAACTGGATGAGCGTCGCACTGCATTGGAACAAAGGGAAGCGGAATTGCAGTAAGATAATGAAATGTTTCTGCCTCTTGCTTTACCGACGAAGCTCGGTGCTGGTATGGCTTCGTGTTGCAGGAAAGCAAACGAAGAGCTGACTGTGGAGCGGCAGTGTCTGGCAAAAGACAGGGAAATGGCTGTGTGCGAATACGATAAAAATCAGACGATATCGAAAGACTTAAACTCCAGGATGGTAGTTATTGGAGCGAGCTGGAGGAAGAGCAATGAAACGGTTTGTGTGTAGGAAGAACTGCAGCGAACCGAAGCATCTGTTGAGGAGATGAAGGCGCGATTGGAGGATCAAGCTGCCGACCTGGAGAATCGAGAAGCGGCGCTCAAGTAGGTAGACGATGAGTCCACCTCGGATGAATCAGCGAAGCGACCACCTTTATGAGTTTTCCTGTAAGATACGCTATGGAAGAGTTGAATGTAGAGAGAGGCGTGCTTCGAGAAGAACGAGAATTTAATGAGCGGAAATACTTCGAAGTCCAGTCGTCGCTGGATGCCCTCAGTGCCAGGAAGGTGAAATGGTTGCTAGATCCTTACGTATATGATACGAGTTATCATAGGAGGAACTAGAAGAGCGTGAGGCGGCGGCGGATGAGAAACTGGAGAGCCTCAATGATCACACGCAGCAGTTGAAGGTTAAGGAGGAAGAACTCAGGTAGCGCGACTGCCATGTACTCTTTGGTTGTTCCACGCACTCTGGCAGACAAATGAGTCAAGAACTGGAATCGGAAAAAGAAGCACTGAAGGAGGAAAAGGGTGTAAATGAGCGTGAACGTTCAAACGTTCAAACAATTCTACAATGCATCAAGGCAAAGAAGGTCGGTGCCAGTGGGACTCAGTATTTCAATGATCGTGAATTTTATAGTGCAATTCAATCTGTTAGGAGGAGATAAGTAAGACGGAGAAGGCAATCGAAGAAGATAGACAGAACTTGGATGCAGAAAGGATGGCGTTTGAAACCCAGCGGCAGGAGCTTCAGTAGGCTCGGGAAGTCCTTGCCATCGTGCTGCTCGGTCTTTTCTCTGAGTGTGCGTACGTCTATCATAAGACTTCCTACGCCGTTTCGGCGGCACCTAGTTCTTTTCAATTTGTTGCTCTTAAGAAACGAGAGAGAAGAGACAACACTAGAGCGAAAGAGGATCACTGAGGAGAAAGCTGCCGCCGAGGAGGAGCGCTCAAAGAATATTGCTACCTTGAAGGAGATAGAGATTAAGGAAGTGAGGGTCAGCGGATGAAGATGGGCTGCCGCCGCAAAGGATTAGCAAGATTGGCATTTTCAGGAGGAAGTCAGGAAAGCGGGAGCGAGTTTGGAGGAAGCAAGGCACAGTTTGGATGAGCACAGGAAAGAGCTGGAAAGACGGGAGACGGCCGTCCTGTAACATTTCTGGCTGTGTGACAGACAGAGGGACTTTTGTTTGCCAGACAAGCACGCGAGCGGGTGGCCGCGGAACAAGAGAAGCTCGCTGAAGAGAAAAAAACAATCGACCAGGAAAAATCTAAGGTTCGAGCTGCTTTGGAGAGCCTTAACGCGAGGGAGGTGAGCGGGGGCAGGTGAAGGCTCGCACTACGAGGTTATCCTTTTTCCTCTGTAACAGGCCGAACTTGAACGTGGAGAAGCTTCACTGGCGGAGGCAACCAAACAACTCGATGGCCGAGATGCTGAGCTCGAAAGCAAAGAAGCGGCTCTTGCGTAATCTGTTCACTTGAGATTCTTCTACCGTCTGCTAGAGGATGAAGTATGTACAGGCACGCCAGCCAAGAACTGGAGTCGGGAAAGGCTTCAATTGCGGAGGAGAAGGAGACCGTCAAGCTTGAGCTATCCAGATTACAAGCTGCTTCGGAGGATTTGAACGCTCGAACAGTGGGAACGTTGTGGTGCAGAATCAGTCCAGAAGTTTGTTCATGAGTAGGAGGAAATTCAGAAACGGGAAGCAGCGGTCGAGGAGAGAACGTCGATGCTGTATACAGACGCCAGCGAATTGAAGAACAAGGAAGCAGAGCTTGAGTAATATCATTCCTCCGTCACCCTACATCATTGCCTCAGACGGATAAGTCAAGAGTTGTCTTCCGAGAGGAACATCCTTATAGAACAGAGAAATGCAAACGAACGCGAGCATGCGAGAACCCAGTCTGCCTTGAAAGAGCTCGACGCTAGGAAAGTAAGAAGGAAGATGTGATGCCCAGCATGATATCGATATGAAGTATCGCTCCTTGTGTTTCCCGACTTGCACAATCGGGCTTGCGATGCTTTTCGCTTGTATTCAGGAGGAGATTGAAAAAGCAGAGAACTCCATTGCCGAGGCTCAAAGACGACTGGATGATCATAGCAGCGAACTAGCGCACCAAAAAGCTACGCTGATGTAATGTGGGGTTTCGTGGGTTTGAGCTACACTGAATTGTTCTGCTCGACGGGAGCCGTTGAATCGAGCACAGCACACTGAGCTTCAGTATGGTAAAATTATGCCTATCTAGGAGAGAAATAGAAGAGCTTGACCTTGCGAAGATGAACCTCGACGAAGAGCGAGCTGCAGGGGACGATCTTCGAATGAATAACCAGACCATGCTAGAGGAGATTGAGTTAAAGCGAGTGGGAATACGAGAGATTAATCACTTGCCATTCAACACCTTGAACAGGGCGCATCTTGACCTTACTATGGAATAATTGGGTGTTTTCTCTTCAGCGCGATATAGAGATTGCGTCGGCAGCTACTGAGGAGGCCACGAATCGTATGAATGAGGTGTCTAGGGAGCTAGAGGAAAGAGAAGCAGCGTTGGCGTAATAAATCTAATGTATGCCTTGTGGGAATGATTATCACCCCATTTCATAGCCAAGCACTGGAGCAGCTCGCTGTAGAGCGTGAGGCTCTCCGAGAAGCCGAGAAGGCCAGTGAGATTGAGTACCTAAAGACGCAGTCGATTGTAGATGAGTTGGATTTCAGAAAGGTAAACTGTTTGAACGGGCACAGCAGTTTAGGGTGGCTGTTCAGGAGGAACTCTATCGAGAACAAGCATCCGTTGAAGAGATCACGAAAGGTTTGGAAGACAAATTCGCAGAGCTCGAGAGGGAGAAGGCAGAGTTAGCGTAATATCGCAGGCATGAGTGACTTTGCCATCAAGCGTTGTTCACCAGGAGCGCAAAAGAGAAACTCGCATCTGAGAGAACCTCCTTAGCGGAGGCTAGGGAGGCCAACGATCGAGAACTTTCGAGGATCAAGTGCGTTTCGATGGAGCTGGATGCCAAAAAGGTACCAGAATATTTTATGCCCAGACGATATCCAGTTGACTCAGGACGAACTGAAGGAGGCAGAAGCTGCCATTGAGGAAGCAACGAAGCAGCTTAACGGCCAGAGAAATGAACTCGATGCGCGGGAGGCAGACCTTGCGTAATCGCGTGTTATTGAACGTTGAGCAGGCCTCTCGGATAGCTACCGAGGATTCGTTAATTTCGAATCGACCTTTCGTCCGAGCATATCATTTCACCGTTGCGTACCTTCGGTCGGTTTCAGGATGTCCCAGGTGGACCAGTCGCCAATACGCAAGGTATCTATCGACGAAGACCTTCTCGAGTCCTGGGATGACGCAAGGAGCGAGGAAGATGTAATTACATTGGTTACATTCACTGTCGGTTGATGAATTTAGCCTCACACCGGCTCAATTCTGACTGTTGCCTGTCGGGTAAAGGAGCTATTCCGGCATGCTTTATTGTTCAGGCTGACCTCGACCTTCGCGAAGCCATATGGGCTCATAAGACGGAAGTGCTTGAGCGTGAGCGGGCGAAGCTAGAAGAAGAAAAAGAGCGGTTCGCAAGGCAAATGGAGTTCGAGAATGAGGCGCTCAAGTACACACTGTTGAGCTGTTCAACTCCGCTACGGCTCTCTCTCGCGTAGGGAGCGTCGGGCGAAGGTTATACAGAGAGAGAACAAACTAGAAGCTCAGAAAAAAGCCATCGAACCTGTAAGGACTCCGATCACTGGAGTGAACGAATCCTACTGCACCCACCTTTCAATCAGAGGATAAATCGCTTCGGTATTCTTCAGGAACTTCGGAAGCATTTATCAAACAGCAAGCATCCCAGCCTCGCTCTTACTCCTTGAATTGGCTCTAGAATGCCCTGAGCCCCCATGAATGCAGCCGCACGGTATACTAACTAAATTGATTTCTTGCAACAAGCTTAATGTTGGATTAGTTGCTGAGCATAATACATTTCGGCAAAAAGCGAATAACCGCAAGACGTCTGTTTCGTAAGCATCCAATTCATGAAGCGTGCTATAAACTAAAGCATACGAGTAAATATCAGCTGGCGCAACGCTTTTGTCAAGGCTTTCGATTCGTATGCTACCGAGTTGTTACAAAGCCATTTCGTATTATTCAAACTCTTTGAGCTTACGGTACTGGGTCTGGATTGTGCTGAACGCTACACCCGAGATACCGAAAACTTGTTGCTATTATCAAAAAGGCTATTATCGCAATTCGCCTCAGTTGATGCGGCAGCGGTTCGTTGCTGGAGATAGGAATCCACTCTGTTGAGGCGGCAATATTGGTTTTCATTAGCTTACTTAGTTTGACTGCCTCCCACAATGTCTCCGAGGTATAATATAAGCCTTCGTAAGCTCGAGACTAAAATAGCTGAAGTTGATGCTAATCCTACTGTGATAATGTTGTTACTGGGAATCCGCATGTGTATGGGTTACCGCTCATAGCACTGAGAGAAATCTTATGTCTCCTCAGCATTCCTATAACCTACCAATCTGCCTTGACTGGTGTGAAGATGCAGCCGCAGAGGACAGCGACGGATGACGCCATAGCATTGACCTTGTGTAGGATGCAGCCAACTGAGTTAGTTCAAATCTGGCTCTGTTGCCTTACGATTATTCTTGATGCATCGTATGCCTCCAGGGCTGCCTGTCGAATGATGGTGCAACGGTTCTTTGCTTCTGGCAATAGAGGTGGCAGATCTCGTTACTATGCA